>PVLD010009066.1:0-79472 GCA_004027595.1 Dinomys branickii | reverse complement strand
GGGAACTGGAGCACAAGAGCAAGAGAGAGCTGCAGATGGAGGTGGATCACACGGCCCCATGCCCTTCTCACTCCAACATCAAGCAGGAAGCATGAACTCAGTTACTGGGCTTCAGCTCCCACCCTGAACACCCTCTGTGAGCACCTTGAGCCTCGGCGGCCTGCGCAATCACCACCTGTTCCTGACAGCAATGGGACGAGTCCACAGGCTTCAGGACTCACCCCAAACTACTAATACGAGCAACAAGAGTGTCTCCATGCTGCTTGCATATATGAACCTTGTATGAACCCATGGCGACCGGGTAGGCAGCAGAGAGAGAACCTCCCAGAGGAATGCCACTCAGACATAGGAATATAGCAACATGTGAAGGACAGAAAGGAAAGAGGTGGATATCCTGAACTCGAGAAGGATCTGAAATGGGAACTGAAACCCTCAGAAAGACTAAGCAAAACCTACTCTGGAGGAGGGGATCAGAGATCTGCCATGGCGCAGTCGGAGGGAGACGAGACGGAGAGGAAGGAGGTCGCTGCTCCAAGCACACCCTTGGCCCAGGCCCTCATTTCGGCATTTGCAGCTTCAACTTCGGGGACCCATTGCCCAGCTGCAAGGGGTGGGGAATGGTAATGCTGGAGATCAGGAGGAGGTGGGAGGAGAAGAAAGGGCCTCTGGCATCAAGGCAACAGAACAGAGCAAAAAGCGTCACAGAGAGCGCCCTGATGGGGGCACGTGCCCCGCGGCTGCTCCGCTGAGGGCCCCGTGGCTGCTCTGCTGCTACTCCACAGTGGGCCTGGTGGCTGCTCTGCTGAGGGCCCCGCTCAGGGCACCTCATGGACTGGACCCGCCCCCACCCATAGCACGAGGACAGGGTGGAGCCGGGCGGTCCGCTGTGAGCATATGTGCTTTCCCACCTCCAACCATGGCAGTTTGTATACACCCATGTATGTTATAGTATAGTCTGAGGCAGCTATATGTCTTCCCAAGGCGAGAGTCCAAGGATATAGATAAACCCAGGAGTACAGTTATTATCACAGGGAAGATGACTGGTTGAGTGGTAGGACAACAGAGATGAGGGAGGAGAAAAATTGAATGATCAAATGGGCCATCATCTGTGTAACTGAGTAACAAAGGTGAAGGTAACACTATGTAGGACAGCACCCAGAGCTAATTCCCTTCTACGTTCTCTATAATTCTGTATTTCCTCAATCGTTTTCGTATTAACAGAAGTGAAGATAACTTTATATTATACGGCATCCAGTGCAAATTCCCTACTATCTTCTCTATAATTTGGTATTTCCTTTAATGTTTCTGTGTTAACTAATGGGAAGATAACTATGTAATACAACATCCAGTGCTAATTCCCTACTATATTCTGTATAACTTTATATTTTCTGTACTGTTTATGGCTTTTCTGGTTCATATGTCTCCATTCTTTTGTCTTTAAAATAAAATTTAAAAAAATAAGCAAAAAGGAGAGGATGGGGAAATAAGCAATAAATAATAAATATATGAAAAATGTGCAATATCGTTGGTCATTTGAGAAATGCAAATTAAACTTCATGTTTTTTCTAAATTTTTTTTTTTTTTGCAGTACTGGGGATTGAACTCAGGACCTTGTGCTTGCCAGGCAAGCACTTATTCCACTGAGAAGAAATGCAAATTAAAACTACACTGAGATTCCATCTCACTCCCATAAATATGGCTATTATCAAGAAAACAACTAATAACAAGTGCTGGCAAGGCAGTGGGGGAAAGGAACCCTTCTCCACCATTAGTGGGGGTATAGACTGGTGTAACCACTGTGGAGATCCCTCAAAAAACTAGGATTAGTGGTCTCATTTGACCCAGCTATTCCCCTTCTGGGTGTCTTCCCAGAGAAATTAAAAGCATCTACCAGAGATAGATGCACAATCATTTTTGTTGTTGTTTGTTTGTTTGTTTTTTGTGGTACCGGGGATTAAACTTAAGACCTTGCACTTGCCAGGCAGGCGCCTATTCCACTGAGCTATACCCCCAGCCCACAACCATGCTTATGGGGGACAGTTTATAATAGCAAAATCTTGGAAGCAACCCAAATGCCCATCAAGCAATGAATGGATTTTAAAAGATGTGTTTTTTTTATATAATGGAGTACTAACTCAGCCGTAAAGAAAGACTGAGACATTTATAGCTAAGTGGATGGACCTTGACACCATAATCATAAGTGACATAAATTGGACACACAGGTGTAAATATCGCATTATCTCTCTGGTGAGAGAAACTAAAAATGTAAATAAGATCATAAGTGTACAATAGGTATTTTGAAATAGGCAAAAATTATTCAAAAGGAAAAGGAAATAGGGAGAGGGGGAAGGAAGGAAGGGAAAGAAAAAATGAGAATAGAAGGATAAACTAAAAACTGAGCTTTGTGAACGAGGAGGGCAAGGGGTTTTGAAGTAAGGGGATTGGAGTGGGGAAAAAAGAGGAAACAATGTATATTATGTACAGATACAAATTCCCTGTAATGATTGTGGTCATTCTACATATTTAACTTGTACCAATAAACTGAAATTTTATGGTACTGGGGATTGAGCTCAGGACTTTGTGCTTGCCAGGCAGGCACTTATTCCACTGAGCTATATCCCCAGCCTATAAACTTAAATTTTAAAAATAAAGCAAAAACAATAGGAAAGGGAGGAATAAGCAGTAAAATTGAATAAAACACATTTTATATTTGTTTATTTTTTGTTTTTATCAGATTTTATTGGTACATTTTAGATATACATAATGATCACATTCATCATTGTGAATTTGTACCTACATATCATGTAACTTGATTATTTTTCCCATTCCCTCCTTCCATCCTCATTTACAAAAGCTTTGTTTCCATTTTTTCCTGCTTTTCTCCCTTTTTTTTACTTTCTCCTTCTTTCTTTCCCCCCATCCACTCCCTTGGTCTCTTCCCCATTTGAACATTTTCTTCCTCTTCCGTAATACCTAATATACATTTTGGTATATTTACACTTCCAGGGTATTATATGTGTATTACATTTATTGATTTGTGTATGTTGAACCATTCCTGAATCCCTAGGATGAACCCTACTTGTCATAGCGTATAACCTTTCTGATGATTTGCTGTATTCTGTTTGCCAGTATCTTGTTGAGGATTTATGCATCCATGTTTATTCGGGAGATTGGCCTATAGTTTTCTTTTTTGGTTGGGTCTTTCTCTAGTTTTGTTATCAGGGTAGTACTTTCCTTGAGGAATGAGTTAGGGAGTATTGCTTCCCTTTCAATATCACTAATGAGTTTGAGGAGGAATGGCATTAGATCTTCTCTAAATTTCTTGTAGAATTCAGCAGTAAACTCACCAGGACCTGGGCATTTATTTGTTGGTAAGTTTTGAATTACATTTTCAACTTGATTAACTAATATTGGGTTATTTAGAATTTTTATATCTTCTTGATTCAACTTTGATAATTTGTAAATATCTAGGAACCTGTCCACTTCTTTGTTTTCCATTTTATTAAAGTTTCTTCAAGTAGGTATTGGTGATCTTCTGAATTTCCACAGGATGTATAGTGATTTCATACTTCTCATTACTAATTGCATGAATTTGAGCTTTTTTCCTTTGTTTGATAAAGTTTGCTAAGGTTTTATCATTTTATTTAACCTTTCAAAGAACCAACACTTTGAGTCATTGATTCTTTGTAGTATTTTCTTAATCTCAATTGCATTGATTTTTTTACTCTGATCTTTATACTTTCCTCCCTTGCATGGGTTTTGGGCTTGAATTGCTCATTGGCTGTTTACTTGAGCTCTTTGTATTTTCCTGATATGAGAATTCACCACTATAAATTTCTCTCTTAGGACTGCTTTCATTGTGCCCCAGAAGTTCTGGTATGTTCTATCGACATTTTCATTTAACTATAGATATTTTTAACTTCTTCTGTGACCCACTAGTTGTTTAGAAAGGTGTTATTTAATTTCCATGTGTTTATGGAGTTTTTGCCATTTCTTTTGCCATTGATTTCCAATTTCATTGCAGTATGGTCAGATAATATGCATGGGATAATTTCAATTGCTTTGCACTTACTTAAGCATGTTCTATGGGCTGCTATGTAGTCTATTTTAGAGAAAGCCTATGTTCCTCTGGGAAGAATATATATACTTTAGCTGTAATGACATATTTGTTGTAATCAGTTGTTCTCCCTTGTATAACAATACTGGGAAGTTCTGGGGTAATAACCTTCTCCATAGTTCAGTACCAAAGGACTGGGGCCTGACAGATACCAACATCTCATCCTTCATAAGTTGGGAAGGCAGGATCTCAGGACAGACACAAAAACCAAGAACCTCCTACACATGGAAGACATCCCTGAAGAACAGACATTTCCTAGGGAGGCCTTGATACTAATGATAAAGTTATCTACTATAAAAACTTATAAGAATCAATACAGAAGACAAAATAAAAATTTAAAAAGTAGAAAATGACAAGATGCAGAAGTAAAATGCAACCCCAGACCTCCAGCCCACCCAGAACAAGTCCAGGAGACAATGAGAAAGAGGAAAATAGAAGACACACACCTGAAATTTCTGAAGTGATAGCAACAGAAGTAAAGAAACAAATCCATGAGGCTGTAGAAGAAGTCAGATCAGAAATAAACTTTTGGGTGATGAATGTGGAGTGTTTCGTGGTACTTTTCTATCTTTGAGAAGGCTTGACAACTCTTAGGATAAAGTGTTTGGTAACAATGTAACTAGTGTGAAAAATCCAAACTCTATACTCCAAGAAATCTTCTTATCCAGCCTAATCTTACTTTTCCAGTTTTAAGTATTAAGATTTCCCCCCATGCGTGCTTTACATAGTTACAGTAACTCTGTAGCATAATTGTCCTTGCTGTTTTGTCTGCATGTTTCCTCCATGTAAATGTCCTCTTCAACCATTATTTTGAGAACAAGCCAGACCCACAGTTAAAAACATTGATACTAATAACTACGATTTGTGGAGCTCATAATCTTGCAAGGGAATGTGTTAGGTAATTGACATATACTAATTATTCAATAATCTTGTGATTTTCTAAGATGATAATATGAAATCAAAGGGGTAAAATAATTTTCTCACTGCATATTTAGTGTTGAGGAATTTATGCTGTGTTGATACCAGTGGTTGTCACGTTTTAGTGTAAATTCAAGTTATCTGCAACAGTTACTTTAACATGCTGATTCCTAAGGTATGCTCTCTGAATCTTGATCCTTTGGGGTTGCATTTGGGGCTGTTTCGTTTTGTATTTTTTAACCAAGATATTAAAGGGATTGGATCCTGGGACTTGCAGTCTTTGAGCTACTCTGAGAAACACAGTACCACACCACGCTATAACTTCTTTCATACTTCTTGTGTTTTATCACTTGGAGATCTCTAGATTACATTGATGAGATTACATGTGAGAAATTATTTTGTCACTCAGTGTGGTGGCACATGCCTATAATCCCAACACTTGGAAGGCTGAGGCAGGAGGATGGTTACAAGTTCGAGCCTGGCCAGGGCTACATAGTAAGCTCAGCCTGAAATGCATAGCGAGACCCTGTCTCAAAAAAAAAAAAAATCTTATAAATCTTCTATGACTTTAAATATGGAAGGCATTTATAATATTGCTCAACATAACTACAAGAGAGACATTGTAGTATTTCAAACTTGCTTTATAAAATGTCCAGCAGAGAGATTTCATTAGCATCATTAATAAGTACACTGGCTACCCATGCATGTTCTGTAAATGATTCATGTACATGCATTGAAATATACCTAGTGTCGTCAAGAAGGAACATTTTGTCTCTTTTCCACTCCAGATGTGGTTTGAATAGGCAGAAACATCACAACCAAGCAAACGTGACTGACCTTCCAGTGAAGTTCTCTGTGTTTTGATTAGGCACAGAAATAACAGGAGCTACAAGGTAGACTTACATCAAACATGGTTCTCATGTCCAGTAAATTTAATTGGCACACATAACTTGGGGATTTTTTTTTTTTTGGTACTCACACAAATAGTAGGTGTTTAGCCAAAACTACTACCAGAAAGAGTGTGGTATTTTTGTGGCATGAAAAGGAGAGTGAAACAATGAAACTTTACATTATAAATTTTAATCAAAGTTGCTCCCATTTAATTGAATATGAATTATCTCAAGTGGGCATTTTTTGGTTAAAATTTCCAAAAGAACTTTTAAAATTGATGCTATGAAGAACATTGTAGCACACTGTATGGGGGAGGTTGAAGAGGGGCAAAACGAGGAAAATGATGGCGAAAAAATAAATCATGTATCTGTTAAGGGACTTTGATCTAGAATATGTAAAGCACTATTGTAAGTCATGAATAAGAGGATAAATGATCTAATTAAAATGGACAAAGGGCCTGAAGAGATATTTCAACCAAGAAAATATACAAATGACCAATAGCCAACCACATAAAAAGATAATCAGTTTTGACAATCATCAAGAAAAGGCAAATCAAAAGCACAATGAGGTATAATTCAGACAGGATTTGAAATGAAAAGATCTGCAGGAAGGATCTTAAAAATAAAACAAAAACAGAGATAGCAGGTGGTTATTAGGATGTTAAGAAACTGAAATCCTCATGTAGCTGATATAAATGTAAAATATGGCATAAGAAAAAGCCTAGAAATTTCCCAAATGATTAAAAGCAGTGACCACACAACACACCGATTCTACCTACAGAGATATGCCCAAAAGTAATGAAAATATGGCCAGGCAAATACTTGAACATGAGCGTTCATAGCAGAATTATTTCTGGTAGACAAAAATGGAAGCAATTCTTAATATCCATTGACTGATAGATGAATAAATAAAATGTGTGATGTTCATGCAACACAGTATTATTCAGCAATAAAAAGTAATGAAGCACTGACACATGCTACAAATACATGAAAATATATTAAGTCATTTACAGAGGATTACATTATAGGATTCCACTTATATGAAATGTGCATGCATTAGTTCATTTTCCGTTACTATCACAAAATACCCAATGCTTTATAAAGAACAATGATTTGATTAACACATTATTTTGGAAGCTGGAATTCCAAGATTGGGTGGCCTCATTTGTTCAACTCTCAGTGAGGGGCTCCTTAGCTATGTCACAACACGGCAGGTAGTCTCATGATGAGATCTTGTGTGTGAAAGGGAGAGAAAAGTCACATGGCAAGACCGGAAGTCACAGATGGGAGGGAGTCAGCCTGTCTATTTTTATAACAACTCATTCTCACTCTTATTGAGACCAGTACTAATCCCTTCTGAGGGCAACACCCTTCATGACCTAATTGCCTGACACTAGGCCCAACCTCTTAAAAGTCCTACCACCTCTCCACATCATCACACCAGGGAACAAGCTTCCACATCATGCAGCTTTGGGGCACATATTCGAACCATATCCAAACCTAATTTGTTTGGAATAGGAAAACCTTTGGAAGGAGAGTAGATTAGTGATTGGTTTTGAGCAAGATGGGAGGATTAGAGGGCAATGGCTAATAGGAGGAAAGTTTCTTTAGAAGGTCATAAATATAAATTTGACTGTGGGAATGGACACATAGCCCTGTGAATATACTTTAAGTCATTGCTTTGCACGCTTTAAATGGGTGAGCTGCATGGTGTGTGAATTTCATCTCAATAAAGCTGTTATAAAAACAATCATAAAAATTCAGATGTTCTATATAACATAATATATAGTATAAAAATAGTCACTACTCTAGGATCTCATTTTTACTATGTGGATGAGAGAAAGGAAAAGCATTTTTGAATACTTATTCATTAAGCTTTGGGTAATTCTTATTTAACACTCCCAGCTGGCAAGGTAGCTATTTTCTAATTTTACAGGTGACTTCAAAGAAGCCCCTTGCCTCAGGTCAGCTGTATCTTAAGTGGCAGAGCCCAAATTTAAACAAGGGTTGTCCATCTACAAAGAAAATGTTTTTCCATTATACCATTTGGTCCCTGTATTACAAGTAGGTTTATAATTGCATTTCAATAATGGACCTAAATCTAAAACAGATGTTTTATTTAGAAAAGAGATATAATGAAAGATATAGTGAATTCTATTTCAGTGTTATCTTTACTTTAAAGAATCACATTAAAAATGCCCTAAATGTCTACCACTTGCATCAGAGCACATCTTTAGCCATTTAGAGGATAAAATTCAAAATATATGCATATGCATGTATTTAATTAATATTTAATTATGTATACTAAAAATTCTTTCTGAAAATAATACAATATCAATGCTACATAGCTCAATTTTATCTCAAGTGATACAATGTCTTGGAAATTGACTTTGTGATGGCCCAGGATTAGAAAAAACAAGCTGTATTTAATTTAACTATATGTGAATTATCTTGCCTGCTTATATAACTTATTTAACTGTTAAAATGTACACAGCAATTGATACCAAAAAGACATTCTATCATTACTTCATGATTGCTATGATCCTATGAAGGTAGATTTCTTTTATCAACTTTGTATTCCATAGCATCTATTTCTTATTAAATAATTTTTCATTAGATTAGTAGTAATCTCAGCATAAGAATGGGGCACCAGTCAATTTAACAGTAATCTTTCTTTTTGCATTGGGACAACAGGAATTTCTAGGCCAAAGGTACCAAAAAAAAACCAGGAATCACATAAATTTTCCTTTTCAGGGACAAAATCACTATATTTGGTCCTTGAACATATTAGGTTGTCCATATCCAATCAGAAATAAGTGTGATAAGAAATAAAACAAAGGTAGACTGGTGCTAAATTGTTCCTTCTCAATGTTGGGAACTAGTTTATATCAAGAAACTCATAAGGGGCAGTTGTTAGCTTAGCTCTCCAAGTCACCAAATTTTTTGTCTTCACTAGTGCTAAGAGTTCCAAATATTTGGAAATAGTTTTGTTTGTTTTTCCTCTTTGGGGGGTATTTTGTGATTCCTAAAAATAATAGCTTTTTGTTTGACTTTTTAAATGAATCAAAGCTATTTCTCTGTATTCTGAATTCCCTACAAATCACTCACTTTATTCTAGGATAGAAGAAACTGACACTGACTGCGTCATTCTAGTTAATACCATGTGATAATCCGTGGGGCTGATCCTCCAATCTCTCTGTATCTTACAAACGTAATATACTCGTCAAAACCTGTGTTCGAGTAACTCATGATGAATCTACCTGTCTTGTCCACAAACGGTTTCACAGATTTCCTATAGCCTCAGCATAAAAAAGTTTAGTCTTCATCTATCTTATTACATATCTGCCATAACCCCAAAGAAAGTAAAACCCACTGGGCTGTTAAACTATATTATGTTTGTGTTATTATCTCAATACACTGAGTCATATTTAAGTAAAATACAGCCTTGAAAATCTTTTTTTTTAAGGATTTTACCTTGTTGCCAATGTGTGTGGGTGTTTAACTGTAAATTATTTCATATGAATGCAGGAAAATTATAATTACATTGGTAATTGATCATTTTGCAAAGAATGTGAATCTAGAGCATTACAGGATGGTCTTAACATAAATTATCAGAGGAATGGTTAACTACACTTTTGTAAATGTGGCAATTTTTAGAAGGCTTATCACAAGATTCTAGAAAAAAAATCCTATTCACTGTATTCATTTTCTTCTACTTTAACTTCAAATGATGCTATTATCATCCATGTAGAAGCGAAAGTGTGAAGTTAACCAAATCAGGAATGTTAAGATTCTTTTTTTGTAAATAACTGATATCCACCCATCATTTAGACCCATCTTTTCAGCCCAAGGAAGTGAAAAATTGTCCTGAGACTATGAATCAATGGACACAAAAGATATAAAGGATTTCTGAAAACTAGCATTGATTTTTATTTTTTGTCTTTTTGAAACAGGGTCTTGCTACGCAGTTCAGTCTGGCCTTGAGCTCACTTTGCAGCCCAAGCTGGCCTCAAACTTGCAACAATCCTGTTTCAGCTTTCCAAGTGCTGGGATTGCAGGTGTGCGCCACTACGCCGGGTTAGCATTGATTTTTTAAAGAAGAGCTACAATAAGTTTAAAAATTAAAGAAAAAGTGGACACTGGAGGGTGAATTTAGTTTCGTAAGTAATCATCAACAATAAATGTGACAATAATATCTGGGTCATTGGACTTTTAAGTGTCATATTCCATTACTGTGAAGAAAATAACTCCTTTCTCATTTACAACAGAATATAATCATAGTAATACAGTTCATTGGAATTGTTTTGAACACATGACTCTTAAGCACAAACATCCTTGCTGCTAAATATATAATTCTTAAGAGACTTGAATTTAGTACACCAGTACCTGAATCCTTTGCAAAACTTGTATACCTAGTCATGGAATTCCAACATTGTATTAAAATGGGTTGGTGTTACTATAGTAGGAAATTGCTGGTGAAGTCTTAGTTCATTCTGGAAATCAGCTTCTTGAGATCTCAAATCTCAAGTTTTTACTTGTCAAAAGAAATACAGTAGGGAAAACTGTACCAATGAACTTTTGAACACTAAACAGAATGACCTTATTCTGCAAAGTGTGTACCTCAGAGTGTGCACATGTGATAACATCTAGTGAAGTCTAGGAACTGAGCAAACTGTTGAGCTTACCCTATTCATTAACAGTTATCTCCTGAACAATTCTGGAAGTGTTTAATAGGCAGTTTAGAACTTCACAGAGCATGTATTAGGGCTTTGGAACGTCTATAAGAAATGGGAGCCACTTGTTTTTGAAGAATGAATTATATTAATAAAAGGCTGTAAAACTCTGTGAAAGTTGCTGGTATAATTGCTTTATTTTTCTTCATCTTTCCCAACGAGTATAGTAGTTTTATGTTTACTTTGGCTACTTTATCCTGTCAAAGAAAATGCAGCCTTACAAGAACTTTATTTTGTCTTGTTATAGCTTTTTAGTGCACCAAAATAAGTGTACATTATTTCCCATTGACACGCCAAGTCTTTTCTACTCACTCACTTATCAAGTAATGTAGATTTATGGTCTATATACAGGTAGCTCACTCAAAGGATATAAGATTTAAAATCTCCCACCAAAGCAAAATTTCATTCAATTAATTATGTAGAGTGTCAATAACTTTTAAAATGTAGATTCAGAACAGATATAATTCAGAACAGATTCATATTTGTTGAGGTTCTAACCTTGTATCTTTTTTATTACTTTTAATTCCATTTTCGATATCATTAAAGTTTAACTGATTTTGCGTGATAATTGTAGAAAAGGTACAGAAAATCCTATTATTGTTAGGAAATATATAAACAGAACTATTTGCTATTACTTGATAGTCACATTTGCACCCTATTGTAGTTCATTTTTTCCATCCTTATGTAAATTTAACTGTGGAGCACTGAATCAAACCCTGGACAATACCAGAATATTTTATTTCTGCTCAAGCCAAACTAACCCAGAAATTAAGTCAGATTATGACCACAAAATAGATATTAGACCCTTACATCATTTTAACTCACAGTCAAGGTTAGAAACAGAAGATTATACACAACATCTTTTATTCATGAAGCATTCCACTGAATGCTGTGCATTCTGCATCACCTGAATCCCAAAATGTTTTCTACGTCGTGCTCATCTGAGAGACTGGCGTTGGTGGTTATTTGCTCCTTGAATGGGTAGGCATTCTCAAGGGTCTTTTCTTTTGGGCCCACAGATGGTTCCTGATTGGTCCAAACGCGCATGGCTCAGGGTGTCTGCATTTGTCAGCACCTTGGCTTACAGAACCATGCCAGGTTGTGTCCACACTGACCATGGACATGGCTATTCTCATTCATATTTCCAGGTTTCAAGCAGCAACTGCATCAAAACCACACAATCTTGGACAGGGAGTTGCAGGCTAGGAATGGAGCTATAAATCATATTCTCCATAGCTGGTACATCTCCCTGACCAATTTCAGCTAGCGCTCATGATGCAAAGTAGGGAAATTTCGCAAATCAAGAACCACATGTACCTGGGCTACAAAAACCATGATGTTCAGAAGAGGCTTTATTTCCAGGCAGTGAACACCAGCTTTGAATGTTTTATTTTAAGCCAAAAGAAAAAGTCCCCATTTTAACTTTTCTTCTCCTCTCTCTTTTCCAAAACATTTAAAAATCTGCCATAGATAATTTTAAGCCAGTATCAATATCTAATTACAAGTCTAAAGAAGCTGAATAGGATAGTATAAAATCCACAAATGTTCTTGTGGGACGCAATTTTTATAAGGACAGCTTTTGTGTTTAAAACAAACTATGCACTTGACAGTGAAATTGTAATTTTGCCTCCCGGATGGTCTGGAAACCAAATCTTAAGACAACTATTGTGTTAAAATACGATTTTTCTTTACTACCTAATAGCAGAGCCAAAGAAGTATTAATGAAGAAAAATTATGCAAAATATGAAGTTTATTATGTTTGATCAAAAATTCTTTTAAAAAATGACTTTCCATTCTTTCTTAATCCCTTCTTTCTTCTCTTCCTCCCTGCTTTCTTTCCTTCTTCCTCCCTCCCTCCCTTCTTCCTCCCTCCCTTCCTTCCTCCCTTCCTTCCTTCCTTCCTTCCTTCCTCCCTTCCTCCCTTCCTTCCTTCCTTCCTTCCTTCCTTCCTTCCTTCCTTCCTTCCTCCCTTCCTCCCTTCCTTCCTTCCTTCCTTCCTTCCTTCCTTCCTTCCTCCCTCCCTCCCTCCCTTCCTTCCTTCCTTCCTTCCTCCCTCCCTCCCTCCCTTCCTTCCTTCCTTCCTTCCTTCCTTCCTTTTGTTCTTTCCATCTATGGAGACAGTGTTATGGAACTGAACTGAAAATAGATGCTTTGAAAATGACTATATAGAGGAAGTGATATCTCTCTGGAGGTAGCTCATTAAAAATTTAAAGAAAAATAGAAAAAGAAAAAAATGTGATTTAAAATTTGCCAGATTTACTCATGTGTGGCCAGGGATAAGATGCTGTATGAGCAGGTTAAGACAGTGTCTGTGGCCTACTGAACAGGGAGACCTCAGGCCCATTTTCCCTCTGGGCTCCCAGAGTGCAGGCAGGTAGGTTTTACCTCCCAACCAAGAACGTGGCAGACCCTTCAATGGCAATACTGACCTATGTAGGAGAGATAGCCTTCATTTCATGTGCATATTACTTGGCTAAATGAAAATTTTAAATTAAAAGTACTAGTAAAAACCCAGATAACCACTTATAGCCTGGGTTGAATTTTTGCTCTGTAATTCACCAGCTGGTGAAACTGACCTTTCCCTTAAAATTGGAAAATATACTGCAACATTGTTTTCTTTGTTGTTTTCTACTTACTGTGACAAAACACCTGGCCTCTACAAAATACCTGACACCCACAAGTTAAAGGAGGAAAGGTTATTTTAGCACAAAGTTTGCAGAGATTTCAGTTTACAGATGGTTGGCTCCAAGGCAGGGTGGCATAGCAGATGGGCATAGCAGGCAGGAAACAGGAAGACTTTTTTCTTCTTCCCCTTTTTATTCTAACCAGGCTACAAGCCTATTGGTTGGTCTGCCCACACCCTGGGTGGATCTTCCCTCTTCAGTAAATCTGTTATCCACCCCAGCACTGTACTAAACCAATGAGCGGATGTGTCCACTATCACACACTCATGATCCAGTAACTCCCTAAAGCCCCACCTCTGAGTACATGAGGCTTTGGGGGAACATCTCGATATTAGCCATAGAAGCTGTGATGAGATTGAAATGAGATACGTATGTAAAAGCTTCTAGGGGGAGAAAGAGACAGTTAATAAATAGCAGCTTTTTTATTAGTTCATGGCAATCAATAATTATAGTAAAAGTAAGTCCTCTTGGAATAATTAACTTACTTTGGCACAGTAACCTTTGGTCAAATATTACTCTGAACAGAATATCATATTGGCTTGCTTTAGACTCTTGCTAAGTGGTCTGGCTGTTGCCTGAGAAACAGTGATTTAAACTAGACATATAGATTTCTGTCTAAGTATGATAGATGAAGTAAGATAACAGAGGGAAAAGAGAGAGGCCCAAGGAAGAAGGGAAAGGGAATTGATTTTGGTTTTCTTTAAGAGGCTGGTATCATTTTTCTTAGATTCGTCATCATGTCTTGTTTGATCACTTGAAATCTAGGTGTCAAATGCCACTTCATGCTTCACAAACACAGCAAGTTTTACTGAAAAATTAGAAAGGTTTGGAGACAGAAGAAAAGAGTGTTTGGTGTCATTTGCCATCTTGCAAAAGGACAGTGATCACAGGGCAGAGTGCGCTGATGTAGGCATAGTGAAGTAGGATTCGAGGAAACAGACGTCAGCCTGGGGGAACACACACTAAGTGTCTTCTGGGTGCCAAGCCTTGGCTAGTCAGTTTCCTTTGAAATCTCACAACCCCAAGCTTAACTTGAATAGGTAGCTCATGATGTAGCTATTTACACCCCTCATGACAGGTGAAAAATATAAACAAAGGGACTAAATAATAATTCACCCAACATTGCATTCTTAGCAGAGCCAGGAGTTGCACCCAGGTGAATCTCACTTCAAAGCCCATGTACTTTTCCCACTCAGTCACTCTCTCTTTTTCCAGACATGACTCATTTTTATGAAATAAGTGCATGCAGGCCCTTTTGTAAGGTATAATGGAGTATATAAATCTGAGACATTTTAGGTATTAACATTTGAAAAGCAAAAGACACCTGAAAAATCAGAGGAGCAGTGGTACTCATGTAACATTTCATGTATTTAGTCTGCTGCTCGAGGAACAGCTTGGAAAAGGAGAAGGAAATATGAGGTTGAAATAGAATGAAATTGAGACAAATGAAGGTGGAGGATGTGCCCATGAACATGAATCCCCAGGTGATTATATGTACATTGTGGTCACAGAAATCTTGTTTCAGGCTGAGAGCTAGAAGTCGTGAATAAAGAGAAAAGGAAATATAGTTAGGCAAAGGGTTTGTGAGGTTACATACTTTTAATAAGAAAAATGAATTTCAGGAAGTATCCAGAGTATTTTTTAAATGAATAGGCAGACTGTTAACAAATCAACCCAATTGCTGCAGAGTGGTTGGACGATGGTCCAAGAGTGGGACTGTGGGGAAAATGTATACCATAAATATAGTCCATTAAGAAATAAAGAAAACTTAAATATTAAAAGGGATCAGAACATTTAGACCCATGACATTTTAATTAACCAAGGAGGACTTGAATGAAATCTTGAAAATTTAGCTTAGGAAATTCCTTTTAATATATTCTATAAGTTATGAATAAAAAAACAAGGGCAAATTTGTGGATTTCCTTCTTGTCAAAGCAACTCAGTATTTTATTTATTAAAAAAACTCTATTTTACTCCTGCAGTGTAATCAACAAGGGGGACGGATATCCTGCACCTTGGATAAAATGGCAGAGGGGGTAGTGAGGTGGCCTTAGGTTTTCTCAGTCCCTGCTAGTGGCTAGTAGGCTTTTCCTAGAGGCCCTTCTTTACCAATTATGAACTTCGTACACTCAACAGTGCCTTTTGCTGGGAGCCATTGGTGGCAATGTGAGTCAGAGATAAAAGGATTCAAGGGTGCAGATACCGCTGTAGGTTTCCGATCTAATGGAATTGATAATGCCTCAGGTCCTCAGGGAGTAAATTAACAATTTCATAGTCTTTCAGAGATAGGGTTGTAGCTTTATAGAGTGATAGGTGCTTGTCTGGCATGTGTGAGGTCTCAGATTTGATTCCCCAGGACAAGAGACAAACAGATAAATTCAGCATGTATTTAATAAGCATGTGCTTTGTGAACATTTCCATGTAATTTACCAAAGTGTAAGCCTTAATTAGGTTCTTAAATCTCCAAAACAGAAGACTATTTTATGGGCAGCTCAATGATGCCTGTTTGGATAAGGACACCATAACAATACACTAACTGTGTTTAATACTTGATAGTGGTAAGCACATTTAGAGCCAGAGGGAGTTTCAGAACTAGAAAAATAGGTTTGGAGAGATTTAATGATCCACCCAAGGTCACCCCTTTCTAGCAAGTTGGTAGAGCTGGAAATGAAATCTAAGCTTCCATTACTAAATTCCACGAGGAACATGACTTAGATGGTGGTGGTGACGATGACAGTGATGACAGTGACTGTACTTGTGATGGTGGAGATGGTGGGAAGGAAGGGTACAAGATGAGACAGACAGTTCCGAAGACTGCCTTTAACAAAGAACATCCTGCTACTTCTTTCACTAGTGGTTTTTGTTCTGGCTGAGGGAGAAAAGTGAGTGGTTTCAACAGACTGCAACTAGGACAAACAGAAGGACTGGAACATTCCAATGTGATCTGAGCACACATGGGGCTTTCCAGAGCTCCATGAAGTGAATGTAAGTGAAGAATCCTCATTGTAATCCACAACTGGGGTTAAAAATCAGGAGCTTCACTAAATGCATCTGGCAAGTATTTCGTCTTCTCTTAAATAAAATAAATTCCCTTAATAAAGCCAATGGAGGCAGGGTTGGTGGCGGGGGTGGGGGCTGGAGAGGATGCATATGATTTATTACGGAACAAGGAGAGGGCCTTGATGGCTTTGAACTATCTATTTAGAACTGCTGGCTCTAAAACGAAGTTGTACACTGGTTTCTCTTTTTGTGCCAATCTTACATTTTTTAAAAATATAACTTTTATGAATATCATCATTAGTGCTATAAGCACGGGGAAGTATAAGTTAATTCTACAGTAAAGTGATTATTAAATCCATTAGTCATATACAGGGAATCCATAATTAACTTATTCTCCAGCATCAAGTAAATGATTCTACTGTGTGCTTTAAGAAAGCAATTGTTCACTAATATGCAAAATACAGCAGAACTATTAGATCATAAAGCTATGCAATCTTATAATTAAATTATAAATTTTACATATTTTAATAATGTGCTTTATATACTTTAATTGTTTTCTACGCAAGATTAAAAGGAGGTGCCACAGTTTTTCTCAGACATATTCTATCTTGACCTGAACTGTGCAATACTTAATAATAACTGATGAGCATCTACCAGGGATGACAGCAGTCTTTCAGCAGCATCAGATATTTGTTTGGATTATTGCTGAGGACTGAAATGAAGATATGCATTAGTCTTAAGTGGAGTCACAGCTATACCCTTGGGCTTTCTTTGTCTTCTCCTTTTGGTACTGGGCATCCGCATCTTCTCTTTGCAGGCCAGGAGTGTGCACTGGCCCCATTCTCACAGCCGTCACTGTATACGTGGGTAAAGGCAAAACACACATTAAATTCTCTGCAGGGGACTTACGCACCCACATGAGCAATCTATTGTTGTTATTGTATTTTGGATTAAATAATGATGCCATTACTTTCCATGTGCAGAATTAAATGTGTTTGAAAGATCTGGGAAATACCACAGATCTGTACTGTGGGGATTGCCTTTGTAACCTTCTGTTTTACCAAATCCTGATTGCTGCAGAGGGAGCCATAGCATTGCTGTCCTTTCACGTCCTATGGGAAGGAGCTAAACTTTCTCTGGCATGGCTATGCCAGTCGAGGTTACTTTCCACCTTTCAAAAGTGTTGTTGTATGGAAGATGCCCTGTGCTCAAGCAGAATAAGTGGTCCATTCATTCTTCCACTTGTTTAGCAAATACCTATTGAGAGTTTGCTAAGTGCCTGCCACTGAGCTCAGCACCACAGGTGAGAAGATAAAAGTAATGTAGTTATTTGATATGAAATAAGTGTGTCACAAAGATGCTAAATATATTAGTCTGTGAGGGCTGTTCTATCACGGGAACATAGACTAGGTAGTTTAAACAAAAGAAATTGATTTTCTTACAGTTCTGGAGACTTGAAGTCCAAAATCAAGTCCATGAACTTTATCATAGATAGGTATGTGCAGGAAAAATTAGGATATATCAACTTTGGTAGTATGCACGGTTTTAGGCATGTGATGGGGGTCTTGGAATACATACCCCAGGGTGACTATTGCATTCACTTTCCAAAATCAAAATCATGGTACTCTACTTAAAAATCTTAAACTCTAAAAAAAAGGATCATGGCTTGAGCTCAGATGATCACATATATATTATACAACTGTCACATACCAGACCCTGAAATAGAAAACTAAGGATAAGATAAATAATAAGTGACGTTTACTCTTAGAGGCACATTTTAAAAATTGTTCTTGTTGTTTTCCTTTTTGTTTTCTGCTTTTTGAGACAGAGTCTTGCTTTGTAGTTCAGGGTGACCCTGAACTCTCCGTGTAGTCCAGGCTGGCCTTAAACACACTGTAATCCTCCCACCTCAGTGTCCAAAATGCTGGAATTATGGGAGTGTGCCACCACGCCTCTCTCACAGAAGCACATTCTAGTGACAGTTTCACAGTGCTTGGAGAAGTGTTTCTCAAAGTGTGGCCCATCCACCTCCCAAGAGCATTAAACAGGACCACGGTGAATCAGTGCGGAGGGCAAAGCAGGGAAACTTCTCAGGAGTGATAAGGCTTCTGTTTGGCAGTGGAAGTCCAGGGTTTGGCTCTATTGCAAGGGCACGGTGAAAGCTGTGGAAAAGAAGTAGGAGTGGCCTGCTGTGCGTTGCAGGGTTCTTCATAAACAGTTAGTCATGTCTTATACCACCCAGAAAAAAACTACTGAAGCTAAAGGAGGCATACAGTTTCGGCAAAGGGAAAGGTGTGAAGAATTTAGGCCCTACTGGGTCACCTTACTTGAACATCTCATGCACTGTGGCTACCTACACCAAATTTGCTTTCCAGAATTGGCTCACAGAGCAAGATCTTGTTTAATTTGTGGGTACTGGACACAAATCACTCTTTGTGGCAGCTCTGATATTGGCAGATGGGAGGGAGATTTAGCTCTGTCCTGTTTATATAACAGCAGTTGATAGATAGTGACTTCATAGTTGGATATTTATGAGAGGTTTCATTTCAAATAATATAGTTTTGGCCCGTGGCAATGCTAAGGCTCTTACCCATTATTACTGAGAAGCTAAATCTTTAGGATATTGTAACTATAACTGCAGGGTCAGTTGGAACTACCCGGAAGAACTGCAGAAGTTAATATTTTTTCAAAGCAATGAAAGCTTTATTATGAAAAGTCTCATTAGGAAGTGATCTGTTTCTAAAACATATAGGCTATCAGAAGGTCAGGTATATAAAAAAGCAACTGTTCAGAATTTTCTTTCACCTTATGACTTCTATCACATAACAAGGTAATTAAAAAGAAAAAAAAAAGTTCCCTGTTTTGCATCACAAAAACCTTGCCATGCCTTCCAGCCGGGTCCCAATTTTGAGGCATGCTAGCAAAGTCTGTTCTTCACAGTTTAAAGACAATAGTTATGACTATGTTTTGTGTTGAGGTCTTCTAACAAATTGCTGTCCCCAGCCATGTAAACTGCCACCAAACTGTAAAAGGCCTTCCTTTGTCCCAGTTGTTGAAGAAAATTATCCGCATTTTAACCCTGTGGTGGAGATCTTTGGGATTCTGTGGGTGTCAAACCTTTATAGTGTGATAGGAGATCCTTGACAGCCAGGTAAATTACTAGAAAGGAGGAAGGTAAGGTGTTTCAAAAACTCTTTCAGTGTGGGTGCTGGGAAGTAGCAGAAAAGCATCATGTTGATGCAGCTCTCATCAAAAGAAGGTTTATGGAATAAAAAGACCTGAGCCAGAAAGGTTCTCTTAGATTGGGAGAGCTAGAGCAAGAGCTAAAATGGTTGGGAAAAAGTCAGGCAAAAAACTGAGGGTAGGTAAATAGCAGAAGGTTTACTTTTTTGGTTTGTTTTCATAATGCAGAAAGGTGAATAGAGTAGAATAAGTCCTCACTCTTTTGGAAGGCCAGTGAGAAGAGTTAATACTGGTGTTGTGGGGTGAATTGTGTCATTTCCAATCCTCCCCCTCCCTTGCCTCAAATTCATATGCTGAAATCCTAATCCCTGCTACCTCAGAATGTGCCCAATTTGGAGGTAGAGTCTTTAAAGAGGCAATTTAAGTTAAAGTGAGATGGTTTGGATGGGCCCTTGTCCTGTATCACTGGTGTCCTTATCAAAGGAGGACATTTGGACACAGAGACACAGAGATCATATGAAAACGTAGTGATAGGACAGGCATCTAAAAGGAAAGGAGGGATGTCTCAGAAAAAACCAATCCTGCCAACCACTTGATCTTGGACTTTTAGCCTTTAGAATTGTCAAACAATATAGGTCTGTTGTTTGAGTCACCCAGTCTTTGTTATGGCAGCCCTCACAAACTAATGTACCTAGTTAAGTTATTGTGTATGGGGATGGGGACTCTGATGCATAACAGTGCATGTCACCATGATAATTGGTATTTCTTTTCAAAGCATAAGCCACTAAGTGTGGAGTTCTGTCTTGTTTTGACCTGGACTATTCTATAAATTGCATCACATTTCATAACTAGTGTTTCTTAAATATAATTAACTTTTTGTCTTGTTAATTATATTTTAAGAAGCACTAGTTACTTTGTTATTATAGGCAGAATATTTTCAATATCCCTGATTTCAGTAAGTGTTTTGTAAAGGTTGACACATTGTGTCAACTTGAAAAGTTTAGAAGCCTTACCCGACTCAGCAGGGACCCAGGGTGCTTACTTTGTAAACATCCTGTGCAAGAGGAGGGCATGGAGATTGTGTGAGGGCTCTGGGGGTGGGGGGCGCAGGATAGCCTGCTTACAAAACAAAGGAGGAAAAGAGCCTTGTTCTCTCCCTGGTTTGCTTTTGTTGCTTTTGCTATCTTCTGCCACCTTGGACTGTTGCCCCTGTGCTGTGCCACCCTGTCTTGGAGCCAGCTTATTATTAATTAAAACCTCCACAAACTGAACTAAGTAAACCTTTCCTTCCTTAATTTTGAGTGTCAGGTATTTTGTCTCAGCAACCAGAGAAAAGTAACCAAGACATATTTGTACCTAAATTCTTTGTGTTGATGTTTCTACCAAAGAATCTCGCTCAGTAGGTAGCAAAATCTACGTGAGATTCTTTACAATAATTGCTATAGTCCATGACACATGGAGACTCAAACCATTGAGAAATGAAAGAAACAAAAGCTTTCCTGGGAAGGGAAAATTCAGCCTAAAAGCAACTCTTTTAGGACCCATCTCTGTGGGTGATATTTGATAAAAACTCTCATAAAAACTTATTTTAGGTGGGCTTATCTGAAACTATGGGTTTTAACTTTTAATTCAAAACTATACTGGTTGCCTAAAGTCAATAACTTCATTCACCTTCCCACGTGTTTACCATTCTTGATTTATCTCAAGGTAAATGTTTTAACTTGCCGCTCTGGTTTGTGTACAGCTTAAGTATGTCTCCCAAAAGATTGTGTTGGAGGCTTGGTTTTGAGTGTGGCAGTGTTGAGAGGTGGGACCTTTGAGAGGTAGAGCCTGGTGGGAGATTCTTGGGTTAATTAATGAAGGTACTTTGGAAGGGACTAAAGTAGCTCCCATGGGACTTCTGTGCTCCCACAAGCTGTTGGAAGAGTGAGCTCACTCCCCAAATCACTCTTGCTTCATGTTTTTTGATGTAATCTTACCCTCTCACATGTGCTCTCACCATGCCACACACCATGACGTAATACCAGCCATAGGACGCCATTGCTGGAGCCATGCTATTTGGACTTTCAGCATCCAAAACTGTGAAACAATAGGCCTCCTTTCTTTAGAGAGTGAGCCCACCTGCATTTTTTTCTATGGTTAAACTAGAAGCAAAGTAACTGAAGCTCTGTTAGGGCTTCTCTGGGTAGACAACCCGCCCAGAAGTGGTTCTCATCTGGGCTTTGCATGTAGCCAGGGTGTTATTTTATTTTTAGCAATCCTTTTGGGAATTTTAAAAACAGACTTGAATGGTGTAAATGAGGGTTAAAATTTATTATGTAAAAATAAATTGTGGGACGTACAGTTTAGGGTCTAATATATTAATTAGAAATGCTGGAAAAGCTTCACACTCTCAGCAGCACTAATTTTCTACTTAAACTGGCAACAGAAACCAAATAGGCTTTACTTTGGGCTCCCTGGCTAGACTTTAGTGTTAACTAAGCTCAATAAAAAGGAGCATCTGTTTTTGAAAACATAAAGCCAGTGCTTGATGTCCACTTTTTGTTTTTAAGTCTCTCTTAAATCAAGAGATGCAGAGCCATTAGGTGCCAACAAAAACCGGTTAAACCAGAAACTATGAGTTTTCTTCTGTTTTACCGATAATGTGTCTTTTATTTTTATACAGCAACCTCACAGCAAAACTTCCAATAAAAAGACATAACGTTTATTGAGCATGCAACAATATGCTTGGAACTGTCAGGTGTTCTGCACACTTTGCATCATTGTGTGCACTGCACATATTACATCATCGAAGCCCCTGAGGATGTTTTTCCTATTTTACAGGGAGGGAAATAAGGTTCAAAGAGGTTAAATCTGGTCACGCAATTAACTGGCAATGGGCTTCAAGCCAAGTGAACTCAGCGCAAAGCTATAGCGCCTCACCTCTCCAGTACATTTGTCGAATTCCTCACAGGGTCAATTTGCTTCTTTTAATCAAATCTGTAAATTACTGGCTTTAAAGATGGACAATTCAGTGGACATTTCTAAGTAAGAAGATGAAGGAGGCATGTTCTTAGCATTTTTTGCTGTTCTTTAATATTGTCTGTGTTGGGTCCAGATACTGGAGCCTTCTAACAACTTGTAAGAATGAGGCAGAATGGTATTGTGGATGAGCATGGATCCTGAGGTTAAATATGCCTATGTTCAAATCCTGGCCCTGCCACTTCCCAGCTGTATAACTGTGAGCCAGCCACTTAATCTCAGGGAGTGTCTTGGTTACTTTTCTCTTGTTGCTGAGACAAAATACCCCACGCCCAAAATGAAGGAAGGAAAGGTTTATTTAGCTTACAGTTTGTGGAGGTTTCAGTTCATATTTGGCTGGTTCTGAGGCAGAGTGGCACACGGCAGAGGGCAAATGTTCATGGCAGCAGAGCCCGGCAAAAACAAACAGCAAAAAGGGAGGAATGGCTGCAAGCAGCCTTTTCTCTTCCCTTATATTGTAAACAGGCTACCCCCACCCAGGGGGCGTGTACCTCTCACACACTCATCAGGCCCTCTTCCACAGGCTCAGGATGTACACAAGGTAAGCACCCTAGCTTCCTGCTGAGTCACTCAACCAAATCTCTAGACTCCCCAAGTTGACACAATGTATCAACCATAACAGGGAGTCACTCTTTCCTCATTTACAAAATAGCTAATAACATTTGCCTTATGGGATTATAGTCAGGACAAGAGACAGAGCAGATGAAATACTTAGTATGTGGTTGGCACTTAATAAATTGTAGCTATTGACTAGCATTTATGCAGCACGGACTTCTGTTCTTTTATGTGACTCATAACACCGAATGTATCTAAAATATCTGAGAAGAAGTGAAATAAGGAAACCAATGTTGGACTGCATTGCGGTGATTATTCTTAATATTTTACTCCGGTAAACTGCATAAAAGTTATTTTATGCCTATGTTCTATTTGGAAAACATTATAAAACTTTGAGCAGACAACAGTGCATGATAGCATAGTGCTTACCAAAGCACTGTATGCTTTTCTGATAAAGATATAACTTTATTGCCCTTTATGTACTCTCTTGGTTAATACAGTAAGCAAATGGGAGATAATTTGAAATACCTTTACCACCATTTATAGTGTCAGGACATACAACTTACCTTTAAAGACGCAAACGATTCATTGCCATGGAAAGCATTGTGTGTACATATAAATACATTTTGAAAACAATCACTTGTGTAGTACTGAGAGGGATCATGTTCTGAGGCCTTTTGCCTTTGCAGAAATGAAATAGGATGTTCTTACTGAGTTCTTGCAGCATGATACTGAAAGTGTGTGTGTGTGTGTGTGTGTGTGTGTGCGTGCGTGCACACGTGTATGTGTGCAGGATGTCAGCTTTTGTGACTTCCTCTGCAAGGACTTTTGCAAGTTAAGGAAAAAAACTGAGTTGTCTGAGCTAAAAAAATTGTCTTTCAAACTCCTGCCTTTCAAAGTCCTGTTTGGGAAAGAATGATCCAATTTTGTAGCAAAGATATGAAGAATATCTCTAGATTAAAATTTTGGAGGAGAGTGGTGCTGGCAGATTGAGAGAGATTGTTGAGACATCGGCCACAGATATGCCATTAAGTCTTGATGAGGACATGACATTTTGTTATACCAACATAGTGTGTTCATGCTGCAGCTGCTTCTGCCTCAACTGAATATAGGGTGCTTGAGCAGGTAATGTGATCAGTGAGAAGAATGTTGGCTTCTAGTTCTGCTTGTGTACTGTGCTTGATCTTGGACATATCTTGTGGTGTCTATGACTCTTACTTACCAGTATGCTCCATAATCTGGTTGGATTTAATGCTGTACCAGCTACCTCCCAATTCTGTAATTTTCAAGAGGTATGTAATGTATACATAATCATGTATCAAATGAATTAGGACACATTTGTGTGACTTACAAAGCATGTTTCCAAAATATTTTCATGTTTATAATCTAATTTTTAACCCAACCACAAACCTGTGAGAGAGAAAGGGTAAATATTTTTGTTCCACTTGACGTATTAGGAAACTTAGGCAAATAGAGATTAAGTTAATGGCAGAGTCTAGGTCTCTTGACTCTCATTTCTGATCTCCTACCCTAAATTAAACTGGATTAGTCTTTGGGGATAAGTGTGAAAGGGTATGCAACTGGATTCCTTATGAAAAAAATAACTTGATAAATTATATTAAATTACTACAGGAGTAGATAAAAAACAAAGTTCTATTTCCCCTGTTGAGAATTTGCCTGTGAATCCCACTGTGAAATGGATTAGAATGTTTTGTTAGGATGTAAGCAATATACAAACCCAGAAAAGGTACATCTCATATTCTTTTAAATGGATAATTTCTCTTGGGACTTCTTTAAGTCCTGAAAATACACTTTATTATTACATTTTAAGGCTTGTGGCTTTAAATGCCACAGCGTATGCGTCTAACTTATATTGGTGATATTTGTGGTTATCAGTTCCTCTGTCATCCTCTCCCATTTCCTTTGTTTTGTTCCATAGATAGGATTTGATTTATGAATGAGGGTTTTCTGATTCTTCAAGATATATTTTGGTGAATTAGTTCAATAACTTGTTATTGAAAAGCAAACCTCATCAGGGATATATTTACCTACTTTCTCTAAAGAGAAATCTCTTTTAGAAACCAACTCTTTATTCATCAGTCACACCACATTCCTGTTTTTTTTTTGTATGAGGACATATCCATGTTTTTGGATTATTCTGTGTGTCCATTAAGGAGTATTCACCCTAAAAAGCTAGCTTTGAGATTTTTCTCTAATATTTGAAAATTAAACAAGTATCTTAATCTACAAGGCAATATGCATAATGCAATCCAGATTCGGAAGGCTTTGTCTGCGGTGCAGACACAGGATAAATTGGTGGGTCAGACAGAAGCCATACAAACAAGGAAGGAGTCTGAATCTAGAGATTCCCTTTTATGTCACAACTTTGGTGATCTCATTTCTCAGCCAAGTCCTCTCCCCTCTTTCCTGTAAGCATTCTTAACAAAACTTTGGAGTCACACTTGACCTTGAGAGTAGTATGAGGCATGTTCATGCCAAACTCTGGATGCATGGAATGTAATGTTTTGCTTACCTGAAATAGTTTTTAGCTCATTTGCATGACTACTGGGGTTTAGTGTGCCTCACACTGGGAGCTGCAGTGAAGAACTGCTGTACCTCCTACACCTCCTTCACTCCTCAACCTCACGTTTATCTCTGGATGCCTTTGTGTTACATTTCAGCCATATCAGAAATGGACTTTTTTCTATTCCTTCTTGGTACTAACATAGAAGATTCAATGGGACAAAGCAAAAATTTTGTGTTCTGTTTGCTTAATACATTATTTATATTCAGTAACCATATTCAGGTGAACTTTTCCATGTGACAGACATACAATATTACCTTTTTCCTCTGAAAATATATAGTTTTATGCAGCTGTTTTATTTTCTACCAAGGCATTTGGCATCTGTTTTCCCAGCTGGTTTCCCTCAGCAACATCTGGACAGTTTTGGGAAATATAATCGAGTCCACAGGTCTGAGGTGAGACTCTAGGGTCTGTTGTTGCAAAGCTGTATCAGTGAGTCTGATGATCAGCTAGGTTTGGGAACCACTACTCCAAAGCATGTGTGTACAAGTCCTCAAGACAACCCCAGTGCAGGATGCTTTGCTGGGTGGATTCACAGGATACAACATAAAGTTGTAGATATGGCTATGATTTATTACAGAGAAAGGATCCACAACAAAATCAGAAAAAGGAAAAATAACATGGGATGAAATTCAGAGGAAACAGGCTTGAGAATCCAAGTCTTTTCCCTCAGAGTCACCCAGGATGTGCTTAATTTCTCTAGCACATGACAACATGTATGGGTTGATGTCTGCCAAGAACCTCACTGGAACTCAGTGCCCAAGACTTTATTGAGGAATAGTCATATAGGCACTCTCTACCTACAAAGTACCAAAATTCTAGACTCCAGAAAGAAACCTGGTGCTCAATATAAATCACCTTGTTTGCTCAAATAATTTAGGCACATTAAACCATTATATCAGTTAGGGGATGATGGGAACCTTCCCAAAATCCAAATTCTCAGATGCCAGCCAGGGGCCAACTTAGAAAATGGCTATAGATAGCAATCTCCAACCTGTGATATTGTCTATTTTCCTACACAATTGTTTATAAAAGATAAAATATAATCTTTTAAAGTGTCATTGTTACATTATTATAACACAACAATGTTAATTACATTTCTTGGGTTTTGGGTAGGAAGAGAAATTTGTAGATGAATATGGAGATTCAGGTGATGAAATATCAAATCCTATTTCTTGATCTTAACAATGCAATTCACCTGGCCTTATTTGAATAAAAGCATGCCATGAATAATGGATAGGGACCTCTCACCTCTCCAAGACCTTTTGGCAATTGCTGCTAGTCTTCACTTAATGAAGAAGTAGTTTGCTTGCTATGTCCTTAAACATCACAGAGATATTGCACAAACATGTAATTATTAATTTACTTTTAATGTTCTACTCCTTTTTCCAGTTTTCTAATTGGAATTTGTTTTCCGCTAATTTTTAGAAAGGTATGATTAAAAGTAATGAAATTGGATGGTTAAGGCCTGTAGCACATTCCAAATCATTGAAAATTGTGGATGACATGATTCCACTTCAAGTCCCAAAGAAGAAATCATTTTGAAGCTACACTTCTTAGGCCACTGGGAAAATTCTTAAGGATTCATTTATATGTTAGGAATGTTTTTACAGTACTTTTTGCATCCAGAGGTATCTCCTTCCAATTGCAACCTCCCAATTTCACCTACTTGAATAAAACCATCTGCTTTTAGGCAAATGACGGCAAAACTAGCAGGAAGAGATTGTAAAATGGAAAATTTCCAGATGGAGGACCTGAATATTTCTTTACTCAACTCGTGTTTTTTCTTTGTTCTAAATAATTAGACTTTTTCCCAAGTTCATTTATGCCTGTTTACATTTACTGAGTTCAGTCCTTCAGGTGAATAGGTGAATAGTGAAACAGCATGTCCCTTGTACAAAATCTTCTTTGAACCTGATAAGGATGGCCCTTATTTCTTAGCTTTCCTTTTCCAGGTGCAAAACTTCCTTCTTACTGGAGATTTCCATTGTTTTAATCACTTCTGTGATTTTTCTCTTTTCCTTTTTCTGTATATCCTTCTTAAAAGTGAAAGCCAGAATTGGTCTCAATGATTTTTTAGCCCACATATATTACTCTCTATTATGTATCTAAAACTCCTTACAAAAACCTAAATTATATGTAATTGTATATTTTAAAATTGTAAATTGTATATTTTAATTGTATTTTAAAAATAGGTAAAACAAGTATTTAATTTGATCTTTCTTGTTGAGTCATTAATATGATATAAATTACATTGATGATGTATTAGAGTAATTCCCTGTACATTGAGTTAATTTTATAAATCTATATTTTAAAAATCAAGGATCTTTAGTAGTAAATGTATCATGCAGAAACAAAAAGTCACTGTGGAGTATCAGGTGAGAAAAATGGCTGTACATGTGTAAGAGTAATACACAACATTGAGGAAGGACCACGCTCTCTGATCCTGAACGTTGGACTCCCCATATACATGTCACTACACTTGTCACTATACTTGCCTGGCAATGAGCTCTCATATAATACCTTTCTTCTAACTGTATTTTCTTGCACTGTCTACTCATTTTTAGCTTGTGGTCAACTATAATCTCCAGCTCTTTTCTGCAATTTGAAATGAAAATTTAGTTATTTACTTGTTGTTGAATTCCTTCTTATATTTGTATAGTTCCCTATATTGAGACTATTACTATTGTGAATACTAAGGTAATTAAAATTATATTTCTATGAGTTAGAATACTCTTGACCCCCATCTAGTTTTGTGTCCTTGGAAAATTGAATGTGTTATATTTTCACCCAAGAAACATATATTTTGAATAAAGTTTTGACTGGGAACTCTAATGTTGTAGTAGCCTGCATAAAAGGCAGAGAGATAAAGAAGTCTAAAGATTGTTTTCTCTCAAAAGCTTATTCTATAACACTATCATTCACTAAAAGCAAAAAGGAATTCCATAATAATACAGAAGGTTTAGAAGAGACTATTTTTCACATTACCAGGCCCAGTTATTTAACTGCAAGGCAGTGCAAAGCTATCAAAGAAAAACATCACCTGTGTCTTCTGTATTTACTATTTCCTGTGTAGGAAACAAGAGTGAATAAGAGCAAGTTCATGTGTGTGTGTGTGTGTGTGTGTGTGTGTGTGTGTGTGTGCGCACGCTGTCTGGGATGAAGGAACGTGAGGATGGAGAAATTTGCACATAATGTATACTTTTCCATCAGGACATTATCACATTATTACATAGATGATCACTTGATATAATGAATAGCTAATAATGGTATATTTATTTCACAGTTTTATAACTTCATAGTTAACCTTATATGATAGCTTAAATGAGGTTTCATAGCATGCATATTTTTAAACATTTTTAAAAAAAATCACAAATATAATAGAACCATTCAACCACATTCCATCTCTTTTAATCCCACTTCCCATTAGAAACATTGTGTTAAAAGGTCAAGTGAACAAACCCGTAGAAACTGAATTGTGATAAATATATATGGCAAAAAGGATGAGGGCCTATGGATATAGGAAGTTAAGGAAAATAAATGATCTTTTAAAGCTGTGGCTTACTTCCGAAAAGAAGGGTAAACCTGGGAATCTATTAGAAAAGGAAACAAAGAATTGATCAGAGTGAGATCCTTTAAAACAATTGAAGCCGAAGTGGAAGCCTTTCCCTGGCATACTCACAAACTGCCCCTTCTCATGCTTTTGGCTGAGGTTGGCCATGAAGCAGAGGGAGAGACAAACTTGTATTAGGATGAGACTGCTGGATTTATAGAAGGCAGCTCATGGGCAGCCTGTGCCTAGGTTCTGCAACCTGTCCCACTGTTTCTCAGAGCGTTAGGGCTCAGGACCAGTGTTCTCCTCCTCATGGAAGATGAGACACTCAAAGTAGTCCAGGTAGAAAAACTGAGCATCTGAGAAAGGCCAAATCTACTTGAGTTAAGCCACTTTTACCTGGGACCTGCAGCTCATTCTCTAATAAGCAGCATTCTTGGTCATTCGGACATAGGATTAAAGCTTCTGTTGGAAGGATGCAGGGAATTTGCTGCTGGACAAAAGTTTCTCTGTGTTAGAATATCAGAAATGGCAGAATAACACGGGACCCTCTGGCTGTGCCCACCTGGTACTTTTAGTACCTCACCCGTGTGTGAATAAAGGTAGTTAGAAAATGAATACGATCCTGTAATTCTTCATGGCAATAGCCCTAGAATAAATGAAAAAAATTCTTCCATTTCCATTCCTGATGTGGGAAAAAGGATTTTGCATTGTTCACTACTGATTTGCACATAACAGCAAACAGAAATAAAGCCTCAGAGTCCTTCCAGTTTTGGGAATCTATTATATATTAGAAACAAGGGATTTTGTTTTAGAATGATTATTGGTCCACTAACTTTTTATTCATTTACATTTGATTTTTCAGTGTTAGGACTGATTGGAACTTGAAGGCAATTCTGCTGTGGTATTAAATAATTCTCCTTATTAAAAACTCATTGTGGTATTGAGCTGAGTGTCAGTGAATTGACACAAGTACACATCCCATTTTAATTAAAAACAAAAACTAGGAATGTTGCTCCCTAAATAGACAATAATGAATTTTATAAGCACTCTAGAGTTCTAGTAAGTAGTTTGTATGACTACTTTGAGTGGCTCATGTATGATTTAGAAGTAACCATTGACCTGTGAGGAATACTCAGTAGATACTGTGTTCTCCTTCTTATGTTTCCTGTGAGGTAAATGCTGACCAGGGAGCTACTGAGCAGACAGTCACCCCTGAGTATGTTTGTAGCCCTGGGATCCATGAGGATGTCCTTCATAAAGGTAAAAGAGGATTAGAATGATGCCTCTATTACAAAACTCTGTAATGCTATAGGGCTGGGGATATAGCTCAGTGGAATAAGTGCCTGCCTGGCAAGCACAAGGTCCTGAGTTCAATCCCCAGTACCGAAAAAAAAAAAAAAAACTCTGTAATGCTAGGACTTCTACACAACTTAGAATTTCCAATGGTTGCAAGTTCATTCTTTGTGGAAAAATGCTTTGATATTATTTTAACCACTTGTAGTACCACTGGTCTGTAGTGTACACTTGACCTAAAATACAATTTACATCATTACCTTGCTGTGCTGAAGATCTACGGCATGCAAAAGTCCAGCATCACCTCAAAAGTACATGTAGTATGCCCAGTAAAATACATTGGCTAACATAAAAATAAAAGGAAACAGGAGTTTAGAATATCGATCAACATTGCTGGGGTTTTGAATTGTGAAGTAATCAACAATCCTGCCCATTTTTTCCCTGAAGACAAACTTGAACTTGTCACTGGTTTTCATTGTCAAGTTGCTATAGTCAATGTTATCACCAGAAATTTCAATGGTGGCAAAGCTGATCTTCCGTTTAAAGCTGGAGATGGAGCTGTTGATGATGTTAGTGATACTGACTTCTTCTGCTTCTTTCACTTTTCCCTGGTCCATGAACAATGTAATTAGCATGGAAGACTTGACTTGGCAAGATAAATAAGTATGTAATGAGCTAATGAAAAGTTTAGAGGCCTAAGTGTTGAGTAACTAGGTTTCATAAAGGGTGACATTGAGAATCTCAAGAACAGCCTGGTAAGTCAGACTTGGAGCCTTGTTATCCTGTTTGTAGGCACCTATGTGTAAGTCCCCAGCATATAAGATGGAGAAATAACCATCACCCTCCCTAGATATGCAGAATATTGTGCTAAGTAGCAGATGCTCAAGTTACAAAGTTGGCTTTAATCCTAACTGGTCTCACTTTTGTGAAAATCAAATCACCTTAATCCTTTTAACAATTGTTTCCTTTACTGCAAAATTGATATTAATACTTACCGCATGAGATTGATGGAAAGAGTAAGTGGTATAAATTATATAAAGCATTTAGTAGATATTTGGTGATGCTCTATTCTATTCCAGACAGAGGGGAGTAACTGATTATGAGAAAGAATAGAAATCAGCTGTGTCTTGATGGCTTTGACTCACAAATAAGCCTAGGGATATGCCTTGGGATTCTAGGGAGTTGACATTCTCCAGCATGGTGGAAGTGACACACAATGTGGAAAGTGTGATAGTAAAGTTGGAGAGAATGTGGTTCCGATTTTTGGTCAGGCTATTCATTAGGAATGGGGTGTTGGATGAATTAGTTCACTTCTCTGAATAGTTACATGAGGATAATAATTGTACTCATTTCATTCTGTTGTTGAGTGGACCAAAACAGACATTGGTAGGTATTTAGGACACAGCAAATACTCCACAGTCTGCCAACTGTTCTACACACAGCAAGAGAAGGGCTTCTTGGAGTCTTCAGTAGAGGATCTTAGAGGTACTCTAAACTCCCTTTTGACAACCTATTAAATATAGATTTGGGGTTTAATTAAACTTCTTTCCTCTGCCTAAGAGAGCCTATAGGGAGTAAATAAATAAAATCCATTTTCTTATTTCAGCTGGTACACATGTTTATATGCCTTTGGTGCTTGCGTAATAAGACGGTGCGAAACATTGTTCACGATAGCCAAGAACAAGGGAAAAAGCAACTTTTTGGGCCATTCTAATCCCTCATTTCCTTGCTATTAGACCCAGCATAGTCCTAGCACATTGCTAAAACTGAGAACCTATCCTGCATGGGGTCCCTACCATTTTCTTGCTTGTTAGCTTGAGCTTTAGAGTGCTACTATCTATCAAATTTGGCTTCCAAGTAACCCCAAAGGTCCATAAGGTTATGAAGTGTGTTTGGAGCCAAGGAGTTTTAGGTTGGAGTCCTAGAACTATTTCTCTCTTTCTCTCTTTTTTTTTTTTTTTTTTTTTTTGTCTTTTTGAGACAGGATCTTGCTATGCAGTTCAGAGTTCAGGCTGCTCTTGAGCTCACTTTATAGCGCAGGCTGGCCTTGAACTCACAACAGTCCTCCTGAGTGTTGGGATAACAGGCATGCGCCACCATGCCTGGCTCTGTTTCTTAATATATGTGTCTCTAAGATAAGTTACTTACCCTCTTATTTCTTAAATTCTACAACTGAGAAAATGGAAATAACTTCACTGGGCTGTTATGAGCATTTAAAATGGGTATAATATTTATAAAAGGTTTGTTACTGTATCTGATGCATGTAAACGCTCAACAAATTAACCACTATTTTGTTCAGAGAGCTGGACTACACCAGTCTTTCCCAACAAGCAAAGGAATGTGCTGGTCATGAAACTTCACACAATTTAATTTTCTTCATACAGTTTTTGATAAATCTTTACTAAGAATATAGAATGTAACAAAAGAATTAAATAGGAATTATGTATTAATCTGAAAACCTATAAACAGCTGATCATATTTGATTTCATATTGTATTTGTCATGGATGCTTATTCATGCGGTTATAATGTTATGTAGATAACAGCTACTTCTTGCCAGAAAATTAAATGTATTAATTTTCATTGTATTTGGTGGGAAAAAGTGGCCTTTTTCAAGGGGTACCATGGCTTCCAGATGTACCCAGCTGAACAAAGATGAGATTCTTTAGACCAAGGTGAATCACCAGGGGAACAGTGACCACGTTCAGCACCTAGCAGGAATGCTGAATGATAGACAGGGTCCCAAAATTCTTACCCTATCTTTGGCAGCCAACTGCTGTAAGGAGCTGTAGTGAGCAACTGCGTATTCCAGTAAGGCTCCAAACACGAAGCTAAAGCAGATCCCCAGGTACACGTCAATGGCTTTTATGAAGCAGTTGGTGTTGGGAAGAGAGGTGCGGGACCCAGTCATCAGTGTAGTCATTGATAACACAGTGGTCACTCCTGGGGAGACAGGCAGGAAACGTTTACATATTAGTGGCTAGTTAACCCTTCTCTAGTACCTGGCCAAGGGTCTCCACTCAGAAGTTGACAAGGTGAAGACAGGGCTCAGAGATGGAAAATCTCTCATTTTGAAAAATCAACGACCAGGGTTGAGTTGTCCACTTTGTATAGTTATGAGCAGTGTAGTTTTCTAAATGTTTCGCCTTCTGTCTTCTCCTAAGAGAGAAGTCAATAGAAGAAACAACACAATGGACCATACAGTCACAAATTCTCCTTTATGTGCCATGGCAAAGCAAGTTTTAAGATTCATTACTCCTGAAGTACTCTCTCTTTCTCTGTAAAAGAATTTCTTAAGAAACTAACTCTGGGAACCTTCCCATTGGTATCAATGAAAATAATGTGAAGAAATAAAGTAAAGAAAATAAAATGAGCACTGCTAACTCAAACCTTAGAAATCACATATTTGAGCTGCTTACCGATGCAGGTTCTTGCAGGAACTGAATCAAGGGAGATCCAAAATGAAATCCAGGATAATGCCACCAGGAAAGTGGAGGGAACATAGGTTTCCAAAATGAAATACAGGACATTCCTTCGAAGTTCAAATTGCAAGACCAATCTTGTATAATTTCCTGAGAGGACACACAACAAATACGAAATCATGTCTGCTCATGCAGTGGCCTAGTAGTGTCCTTATGGGATGATTAACTGTACAATATTCATATTAAGCCCTCTGTTATTCCCCTCCAAATCTAGTTAAATAGGAACTGTCTGTCATTATGTTTTCACAAATGACCTTGCTGTTGTATGGAATGGGATTTACAGGGCGTTGCCCTTCATCTGTGTTCTTCTTTTTATGCTTTTCCTTAACATGAGATTCCTGCAGCCTTATAATCCATGGATTTCCTTGATTTCTGCCTCACTAGACAATGAGCCTCACCTGTGCGGGCAAGCACTGCATCTTACAGTTCTGTACTCACAAACTAATTGTGTAATAAATATCTATGTAATGAAGATTACCTGAGACTCCTCATTTTTTAGATTACTTTGGAATGGACCTAATAGACATATTAAATATAACTTAAGTTTTGGTGATTTCAGAGGTATACCAGATTTGATGGTACCTCAGGACCATCCTTAGGAAACTACCAATATATCCTAGATGTGGATACTGTAAGCAATAGAGATCTATTGGTAATATAATTCTGCATGACAAATAGGCTACTGTGGCTTGAAACATGTGCCATGGCTTCAAGCACCAGGCTCTGGTCCCACAGGGTTTCTGGGAGGGCGAGATGAGCTGGCAGCAGACAGAGCAGTAATGGCCATTGTTGGGCTGGGTGGATGGTGAGGGCGTCACCCTCTGAGAACACAAGCCTGGCTCAGGGAAGAGGAGAGGAAAAGTAGGAGGGTAAATGAAGCTATGATATCATTAAATACCCACAGAAAGAAACATTACTAGAGAAATATAAAACAAAAATATGTACTTTCAGGCCTCGATGGGATTCCACAGAGATCACTTACAATTTTACTTTATTGGTGAAAAAATGGAGACACAGAGAGTTCTTAGAGACTTGAATAAGGGCCCGTAGTTGATGTTAGAAGCAAGATTAAAAACAGTATCTTTTGTTCTTTGGTCCAGGGATGTTCTTACTTGTCTATACTCTCTGCTTTAATACTTTGATTTTGAAAGTTAATTTTGAGCTGAGCATGCTGGCTCAGGTCTATAATCTCAGCACTCAGGAGGCTGAGGCAGGACAGTAGCTGAGTTCAAGGCCAGCCCAGGTTACATAGTGAGTTTAAGACCAGCCTAAACTACATAGTAAGACCCTGTCTCAAAAAATCAAAAAGAAAAACACAATTGTGCACAAAACACTTAGAACCAATATTTGATTAAATAACAACTCTCTTTTGTATCTAAAGTATGTGCTACCTGCAATTGCATAATTTGGTAATCTGAAGCAATTTTCACATAAATCAAAATTGGGAATTCAGATTTGATAAATGATGACAATGTAAACCCAATTTGCAAACTTATTCTTTAAAAAATAAATGTATTCATTCATCCATCCATTATAAAAGTAATACACACTTACTGCTTGAAGTTAGGAAAATAACGAAAGGATAAACAATCACATTCCCTTTTGATCTTTTTTCAATGTATAGTCTTCAGTTTCTAATTTTTATTCATGATCTTGGTATATGTATGACTTTCAATGCCATTTAGGATCAACTAACATACATGATAATTTTTCAGGCTGAAAATATTGTTGAGGATAAGCATTCTTTAAATATTATCATGAGAAATAGTAAGAAAATGCCAATTGCTTATCTATGAAACCATATCATTTAGAAAATACCTGTATAAAACCACTAAACACTAGAAGATCCAACTCTGGTAAATAACATGAACAAGTAATTCTTCCTGCCAAGCTTACAGTAATTAGGTGTTCATGCTCCTATTGGGAATTGATGCTGTCTTCTTTACTGTGAGCTCTGTTCTTGTGTTGATTCCACAGTGGCAGAGAGCCAGTGTGCTAGTTAGAAATGTGAGTGAATTTTGTGCAAGAGAGGTGCAGAATTTGAATAGTCATTAGCAACTATCTGGAGATAAATAGTGCAGGGTTCAGAGCTATCCCAGAGGTCTACTTTGGTGGACCATTTCCATCTTAGGTGTGGAGTAGGTAGAAGGGCAGACCCCAGACCTACCCTCCAATCCACCCCACTGAGGAGCTGCTGGGCCCCAATGAGGTAAAGTGAAGAGATATTTGTGACCCTCCACCCTGATTTAGTTACTTTTACTTTGTACAGTTTGTCACACAAGTTACCTGTCTCTTGCTGTGACCTGGTGACTAGGGTGAAATAGCGCTGTATGGTGTACTGGGCAAGTCGCAGATTCTCCAGCCCACGCACCGAGTCATTCCCGCGCAGCCAGGTGAACTCTACATCGTTTCCATCATAGCCCCCTGACGAACACAACAGTGCCCTGGTAAGTGCAAGGACGTCGGAGATCGAATTTTTCAGAAACATGCTACAGTGTGGAGGTAGTATGAGTTTATCCTGATAATGCTAAGTGCAAAGATGATCCCATGTAAAACTTGGCATGAATTCTGAAGTGCAACTACACTGTTTATACAGAGTGTAGTTGCCTGCCTAGTCCATTTGCCCTCAATTGAGAACTACTTGTATGCTAAACGTTGTCTAAACCTGGTGAATGATAAGCCTTAGAAATGGCCTCCTTCGTTATCTAAGTGACATTTTTTTAACACATACCAATGAACACACAAAGGCCTATCCTCAGGGCAATGTAAACTTTGAGGGAGTTTCCTGGGAGTTTAGGACTGGTGTGCTCACATTAGTGTAAATAAAAATCCCAAACAAAAATCCTACAGTCACTTTACTGACATCTGTCAAAATACATGCTGGATAGATCTCTAAAGTTTTTAAATAATACAGTTGATAATAGTGATAATAGTAACCTTTTCTGAAACCATATTGTCCATTACATTGTTGTGTACATAAATTTGCAAGGTAGACATTTCTGTACTTCTTCAAGTCTAAGATAGATACTAATTTTTTTTTTCTGAAACTGGGATGGATCTTACAATCTATAAAAAAGACCTGGCATTTTTTCCTAGAATGTGATTTTTCACTAAATACTGTACTTAGAATTGAGGAACTATAATATTTTTCTCATGTCACACATGAAAACTCTCAGATTCAGAGGAATTGCATAACTTCCTCTGGAAAGCAAAGCAAGTAAGAAAGCTAGCATGATTCCTCAGGAAAGTTGAATCTCAAAGCCCATGGATAATGATGATAATTTTAATATCTATCATCTAGTAAGCAATTGCTTCCTGAGTGCTTTACAACATTATCGCCTCATTTAATGCTGAACTTTCTCTGTGAAAAGATACATGAATGGGTAATCAGCACGCAGAAAGATGTTCATTAGGAAAAGTCAAAGCAAAACTGCGGTAAGATAGCACTTCACACTCACCAGAATAGATATGAAAAAGGCAGACAGTAACTAATGGGAAGGACATGGAGAAGGTGGAACTTCACTGGTAGGAATGTAAAATGGTACAGTCACACTGGAACACAGTGTGACAGCTCCTTTCAAACTGAAACATAAATTTATCATTTGACTCAGAATTCCACATTTACATTTCTGTCCAAAAGAAATAAAGCCTTGGGCTGGGGATATGGCTCAGCGGCACAGCATCTGCCTAGCAAGCGTAAAGTCCTGTGTTTGATTCCCGGTACCAAAGAAAAAAGAAAAAAAGAAATAAAGCCTCATCATATAAACACTTGTCTACATTAAATGTTTTCCTAGTGGCTTTATCTGTAATAGCCAAAAAGTACTAATAGACCAATTGTTCAACTAATAAACACACACACACAAACACACACACACACACACACACACACACACACACAGATGCACATGCAAGTGTATCTTTGTACAAAGGAATACAACATTGCAATAAAAAGGAATGAAGTGCTGATAGCATGTTACAACATGTATGAACTTGAAAAATGTTTTGGTGAGAAAATCTAGATGCAAAAGATCATGTAGTATTGCTTTCATTGACATAAAATAGCTAGAAATGACAAATAGAGACAAAAAGTAAGTGAGTGGGGCCTGGGAGCTGGTGGCGGGGAAGGAGGGTGGTTGTAAGTAGGCACAGGGAGTTCTCGGGGGTGATAAGGGTGTTATAACGACGCAGCATGGGAATGACTTCACAGCTCAGCAAGTTTCCTAAAAATCTTTGAGTTGTATACTTAAAATGGGTGAATTTTGTGGTATGTAAACCGTACCTCAAGAACCTGTTTTAAAAAACAACTTATTGAGCCAGAGGCTGTTATGTTTCCCACTTCACTGATAAGAAGACTGAGGTCCAGAGAGGTTAGTTATCCAAGGTTACACTGCTAAGGATGGGCAACAGTTTATGTGATATTAAATACAAAAATACGCTGCTTTCATTTTCAGCGGCTATGGAGAAATATAATTATCGGCTTCAGTCCGTGGTAGCCAAGGTCGAGTAGTTGCTACCTACCCCTTCTGTGCAGCAGAAGTTGTTAGAGGATTTCAGGGAAAAATTGTGAGCTTTCCTTTCCTCCAGAAGCATGCAAGAACGTACAAAGCTACTGTCTAAATTGGGCTAGGATCCCAAATAAATGTAGATTCTCTATTAAAATACGGCATACATGTTCCTATTTGGATATTTTGCTTTTACAACTAGTAGAGACTCACAATTGTTACATTATTAACCTCTGTCTGTGAATGAATATAGGAAATTGTAGGAAAGCATTAGTTCTATTTTAGAGATGGCATGTGGAGAAACCCTTAGTGAGGTTTCTGTACCTAAATATCTGCTAATAAACATTCAGTGAAAGTGTCTTCTGCTCATTTGAGATTGCATTTGTGCAAGCAGAGTGCTGAAGTTTCCAGGAGAATCTCGCTCTTGGGATTTGAGGCGAGCCCAGTCACAACACATGGAGGGCAATTACTTTTTTCATGTGGGATTCAAATGAGTTCTCTTTTTGATAACCTCAACTTTTATTCTGCCACCAAACAGCTGCATTGCTTTAAGAAGGTTCTGTATGCCTTTAATGAATAAGATGATTAATCTTTCTGAATCTTTAATTAAATGCCTGCTTCAGAAAAATAGTTTCTGCCTCATAATACCATGCTTTTCTGACTTTGCTCACTTATGGCCTTTTGTACAGGGTGCTATCATCTCCAGAGCTTGACTCAGCAGCCCCCCAACAAACCCTGCTTTGATGCCTTCACAAATTAGATCTGTGGTGTTATTTCCTATCAGAGGTGCCCAACTATAAAGGATGTTTCAGAGTGGTTTAGTAGAGAACATAGGAGATTATTTAACAATGCCAGGAAATTAATTGACACATATCAATTTAGAGTAAATCTTAATTCCACATCATAAAATATCCAGGTTTGGCATTAGTGTACTAAACTATGTCTATCAAGTGATTTCTTTTAAGGATTAGAAGCAGGTTTGTGATGTCAGTGACTACTTTGTGCACAACCCTCCAATCTGTGGTGCCAGGGATTGAACCCGAGGTACCTGCTAGGCAAATGCTCTACCACTGAACCACACCCTCAGCCTCTATCTGTCTTTTCTAATCTCTCCTGTGTTCCTTCTTGCTCCTGTGCCTCATCCAACTGTGTTCTATCCTGGTCCCCTTAGCCAACTTCAATGATCCATCATGTCTGATTTAAAGTGATGTTTCCTCTAGGAAACCTCTGACTCCCTTAAGCTTCCATAGAGCTGTTACTTTTTAAAGTTTCCACTCATTCTTTCATAATTATTTAAGTCCTTTACCCTCTATGGGAGGTTAGATTTCTTGATGACTGGCACATCATCTTTGTGTTTGGGTTGCAAACATCTTCCACAGCATCCAACACAGAGTAGTCACCTAGTTTTTAAATGGCTAAAGTGAATGCAGGTAGTGGGGCAGACGGATGGAACTCAACTACCCACCCAGGCTTGCTAGAGACTCTAGTGAGAAAATACATAGAACCAGATTATTAGAATGAGTCCGGATATTTTTCTTAGGACACAAATGGAAGGAAAAACATTGGCCTAGATCCTAAGGGATGGAAAGGAGCTGGCATCAGAATATGTTTGGGACTACTGTGTAAAAATCACACGGCGATTCAGTTTCACATTCTGGCAGGATTTAGGGAATCCAAAACAGGCATCATGTAGTTACTCAATTTTGGGGAAAATAATGATAACAAATGGGTGCTAGAGAAACTGGAAAGGAATTATTAAAAGCGTTTCATTATCCCCACATTACTCTTTAAAATCCCATTAGAGTATACTCAGGAAAAAACATATAGCACATAACACAAACAAGGCACTGAAAGAAAATCCTTGCATGACTTTCCAGCCCTGGGGAAGGGCTGAGTTAGGGGATCTTTGAATTTTGTACTACTTTGAATGTCAGTTCCAATGTTGCTATTTACTTACAGGGTCCCTCTGAGAAAGTGCTAAGTAAATCACATGAGCATCAGTTTTTATAACTGTAAGATTATCTCAGAAGTGTTTGGAAAGCATCCAATGGAGTGGCTAGTATGGGGTGTGATCTAAAAATGTGGTGAATGTTTACATTTTCAAAACTTTATTACAGTAAGAGACCTATTGCCACTAATCCCCATCAAAACAGCCTTTCTCATCTCAAAAGTATTTATTCAGTCAGTCTTGCCACTTTTAGAAGCCATCTGGAAGCTCTTTCAGTGAATATCTTCAGTTGTGCTGTGATAGCTACCTTGATGTCCTAAATCAATTCAAAATGTTTACCCTTCATGGTCATTTTGACTGTAGGGAAGAGCCAGAAGTCACATGGTACCAGATGTGGTAAATAAGGTGAATGAAGACTCTAATATTTTTGGGGGCCGTCTTTCTGTTGGATGGCACTCAGAGACCATACTACCCTACTTTTTAATCACACCTTGTAAATATGCTCACAAAAGAAGACTTCAGAATTGCTTCAGAAAGTAGAAATAAGTATATTAAAAATGAGGGAAAGTATTTTGAGGGCAGGTCATGGCAGTGTGTTTCTTACTGTAATACTTTTAAAAAATTTAAACGTTCAGTGTAATTTTCAGTCATCTCCAGTAGTAAGCAACTGGTATATGGATGCCATAGTGTTTATAGGAAAAGAACACATGCTGTTGTCATCATCATTGTGAATAATGGAAAGGTCATTTGGTCCAGGGTACCAGAGCCACAGCATATAAGAGATTATAATACATTTTTCAACCTACTATTAGAAATTTTTCCCTACTATCTTCCCTAATTCCTCTGTCATAAATAGTCAGGTTTTCTGAGCAACCACAATCTTATTACACTGGAAAAAAGGAAAACACTTTTGAAGCTTTCTAGAACTCATCTGTTGACAAATGGAAAGGGCATTGGTGTTTGGTTTGATTTTGGTAGAGCAAGACTGGGTGGGTCTTATGGTTTGTGTTTGGATATCCCTCCAGAGCCTTATATGGTCATGGGAAAGGCTTCTCTAGTTTATGATTGATCCATGGCCCAATGATGGGATTATGGGTGTGAGTGCTACACCTGCTCTGGGGAGGAGAGTTTGAATACAATAGAAAGGGAGGGTGAGATGCTGCTAACTGCCACTTCTCCCTTTTCTTGCTCTTGTTGCCTTTGCTGTTTTCCGCTGCCATGAACTGTTGCCCTGTGCCACTCTGCCTTGGAGCCAGCTGAGTATGGACTGAAACCTCCACAAGCTGTGAGCTAAATAAACTTTTCCTTCCTTAATTTGGGGTGTTGGGTATTTTGTCTCAGCAATGAAAGAAAAGTACCCAAGACAGTGGGTGAAGATAAGTGTATCTTCATAGATTCATGAATAACTCACCCAGAAATCAAAGACCCTTTGAGGATGAGTAGCCAGAATAGATGGCATAAATAAAACATTACAAGTTTAAGTATTAGGTGCTAGTCTAGATCCATTTTCTTTCTTTTTTCTTTTTTTATATTTTTAAGAGAATAAAAATAAGAAAAAAACATTAAAAACAATCCAGAATTTCAAAACAAGGTGATGGGAAATCAACAATGATTATTATATTGCATATTGTTATCTTCAAAATAGTCAAAAAATTAAGCATTAACTGTTTCTTTCAATAAACCAATAGAAATTAGTAGTATAATTATCTTACCTATCTTATATATACATATATATATATATATATACATATATAATTTTTCCTTTCTTTTCTCCTTTCTCTAGCAATTTCTTTCCTTTTCACAATATAGATCCATTTTCATCAAGATGTTTTCTATAAAGTAGAAATACTCATAAAACAAGATTCCATGGTTACATATGCTTGGGAAATTCTACCATTCTTTCTTGGAATTTCACCTGTAATTAGCTTATTAGAAATTTTTAAAAGCTTTGCAGCAAAGAAAGTTAATATTTTAGGCTTTAGGTGCCATACGGTCTCTGTCACTCAGCTCTGCTATTACAGTGTTTCAGCAGTCATTGACAGTGTGTAAATCACTGGGCGTGACGGCGCTCCAATAAAACTTCATTTACAGAAACATGATGGGCTGGATATGGCACATAGGTGTGAGTTCCTGACACATGGACTAGACCATTAACTACTTTTAATCATTTCATTTGGTTCTTGTGTCTACTTGCAGGTGGGTATATTTAATACTAATGCATAATGGGCCTTCCCCAAAGGTCTAATCTTTGAAGGTTTTTTTTCAAGAAAAATCTAAATTTGTGTCGAGTACAGTCAGAAGGGCTGAATCGATTGTGAATTAAAAAAGAAAGGTCACTACGTTCCAAATACTCTGTGAATGCATAGATCCAAGTCACTTAGGAAATAACTTCTAGGGACCTGCAGGACATATACTCACAGCTCTCCAGCTGCAACTTGCATGTCTGTGTGTCCATGGGGTATTTGGAGAGATCCATGTTACATGCAACAGTTGTTGTGATTCTAAGAAAAGAAAAAATGGGCTCAGAAAGGGTATCACGAGAACACCATCAAAAGTATTTGTCATCTTCCAAGGGGCACTCCAAAAGGACTTTCAGTTGGACTCTTTTTTTTTTTTTTGACCAATCATGTGTGCTTACATCTGGTGATCTGAACAACTAATTTGAAAACAACAATATGCAATATAATAACCATTGTTGAGTTCCTACCACCTACCACCTTGTTTAGTGAAGCTCTGTATTGTTTCTAATATTTTTGAAATTATTTTTTATTCTCTTTAATTGTTTGATTAATCTTGCATTCTTACATCTGGTTATCTGAGCAGCTTCATTGAAAATAGCAGTATGTAATATAACAACCATTATTAATTTCCTATCATCTTGTTTTGCAATTCTGTACCATTTTTATTGTTTTTGTGTTGTTTTGTTTGTGTCTTTGTTGTTATATTGTTACTGCTTTTTCTCTTTAAAAATTTTTTAAAAAAGAAATCCATAGCTTAGAGCCCAGATTGAAAGCCTTCTAGAGGTTTTCTCTGCTCAACAAACCATTGAGACTCTGTTAAAGCTGTGTCCAGAGTGGTGGAAATTGGAAGCCTGGAAACTCAGAGGTAAAACTTCCCTGCCCTGGAGCCAGCTGACTATGGACTGAAACCTCTACAAACTCTGAGCTAAAATAACCTTGCCTCCTTTAACTTGTGGGTGTTGGGTATTTTGCCCCAGTAATGAAAAAGTAACTAAGACAAGTGGGACCTGGTTGGAGGGGGCAGTTCACTGGTGGCATGACCTGGAAAGGTGTATTCTTGTGGCTTGTTCCCTCTTTCTCTCTCTGCTTCCTGGCTGCCATGAGGTCAGCAGTTCCCTGCCGTGCTCTACTGCCACGTCACTTCTGTCTTGGAGCCACCCAGCCATAGACTAGACCCACTGAAACTGTAAGCCAAAATAAATATCTCTCACAAGTTGCAGCTGTCAGGGGTTTTGTCTCAGCAACAGCAAAGCTGAATAGTGCAGTGCTTAATACCTAGGTATGTTCAACTAAATGTCAGTGATACTTTATCAAATATTTGCTGTGAGTCAGTTTCTTGGCTAAGTGTGTCACATGCATAAACCTTTGAACAGCTCTACAAGGTATGAAATATTATTACTATTCTCACTTTACTGCTGAAGAAATTGAGGCCCAGAGGGCCAAGGAACTTGTCTAAAGCCACAGGACTTCTAAGGACACAGCAGGCATTTGTACCCAAATCTGACTCTAGAGCCAGGCTGCTGTTACTTATCATTCATAACCTTTACACATGACAGATTGCACTGTGTGGTGTAATGCAGACAGACATACATGTACACACATGTGCACATATATGCTGTTGGGACATGGGGAAGGGGGGCATTAATGTTGGCTGGAGTTGGGGGTCAAAGGAGAGGTCAAGGGAGGTTTCTTGAAAGAGGACTTGGGATCCAAACTGTTCTTTACAAACTCTGGTGCTACTGTGGCATGTCCAGAAGTTTTGTTTATTCTTAGCTCTGCCCTTGCTTTGTAACTTCAGGCTTTTACTTGGGATTAAAGATCAGTCCCATGAATATTTGGTTCCTGACTCCTAGGCTCTGGGAGCATGAGTGTACATATTGCTTGCATTTCCCTTTGTCAGGATGAGGGCTCCACTGTGGGCTGCCTCATGCAACACCTAGGGGCCACTTCTCCTGTTCCAGCCAACTGTAGGCCCTGTAAACAATTAGATGGAAGGAACTTTAGGCCTCAGGGCTTTGGTGACGGGTACAAGGGAGCCTGGCTGTGAGTGCACTACACCTTGATTTGTGCAAATATGAACCAGGTAAGTAGAGGTGCATTCTGGAGCTCCCCATCCACTGAGCTCCGTGAAAGAAAAATCGTTTGCATTCACTTTCTGGGCCCTTCCTTTTCCCCTTGATCACGTCCCTCTATTCTTTAAGACTCAGAATCCTGTGGAAGTACCTTATAATATCACCTCTAAAGCTCTAACCTGCTCTCCAGCTTGGGCCCCAGCACTCAGGACTTCCTTTGATGACATGTCTGTCCTTGAGGACAACATGCATTTTATTCAGCTCTGTATCTTCAAAGTTCAGCACAGTGCCTGGCACAGTCAATGCTATGGAGCTAGACTGGATAGAGACAGGGCCCTTCTGTTATGGGAACAAGATCTAAGAGGGCAGGAGAGTAAGTATGGACATCAGAGTGCTGATCTGAGTGTGGGTCAGAACTACTCAAGATATGTCTGTGCCGTTAATTCCAGTTATTTCCCCTCCAGCCCCAAAGTCACAGGTACCTGCTTACCTGAGTGCATACAAGACTGTGCCATTGGAGAACAGGCGGATGAGCCTATTTCCAACTGTGACTTCGTGGAGGAAAGACTTCTTGGACTCCACGATGTAAGTGTCTGGCACCCACAGGAACTCCACAAGGCGTGCATCCAGAGTGAAGCTCTTGTTGCCTTCAAACACCAGCCGCTGGTCTGTCCAGCGCTGCCGGAGGTATATGGTGGCAGTGTAGTCCTAAAGGGGAGGCGGGGAGTGGAAGTGAATGAGTGGTGGTGATGGCGGGTCAAAAGCAGAAGAAAAAGATAAATATTTTACTTCCCTCCCCACTTCTGCTTAGATCAGGAGTACACAGGCATGGGTGACTGCAGACAGAGACAAAGTTAAGTCTTGGGGTAGTTCCTAGGGCAATCAAACCAGAGATTGCTCTATTTATTACGGATAGTAATTCCCACCTCCAAAGGGAGCCCCGTGTTCAGGGCCTTGACCTACATGTCATGCAAGCTTATGGTGCCTGAGATCACAAGGCCACAGAAAATTGCTGAAATTCATGCTTATTTGTCCGGGATTTTCTGGAAGTGCACAGTGGGCCTTCTTTGCCAGTGGCCTCCAGTGTGACCTTATCTTCCTTGTGTTGTCTTATGAGCGAGGACCACTCAAGGCAATCTCTGGATCATAGCTTCCATGAGCTCGTCTTCCCCCTTGTGCCTTCCCCTCCTCAAGGACCCTCTGAGAGCCAGGCTTCCCCACTACACCTTTACTGTTTTCCCAGATTTTAGTCCTCACTGCATGTCCCTACTTCATCCTCTGGGTTCCCACCTCCTCTTCTTTGAGTCTATTTTCTTCCCTGTTTTTTGTCGCAGAAAACCTGTTCTATAGGAATCTTCCACTGTCTTAATTTGGGGGAGGGGCCTCCAGCTTTTATTACTTCAGTTAGAGGAGGGCTGTAAGTCTTTTCTATTTGGGGGTAGCTAGGAAGTATATCCCCATCAACACAAGGAGAGGGAGAAAAGGACAACACATACCATGTCACTCTCTGAAATACTAGAAATACTTGCGATGTCCAGAGTCAGTGCTATCTGAACTGGTGCTCCTAAGAATGAAGAAAAACCAGAAAGACAACCTAGAAACACAAACCTGTCTTTCTCTTCCCGCCCATCCCATCCATTTTAATCCCCAACCCCCCCCCCTTAGGACCACACAGCCACCACATACATTAATACATCTGGAAAATGAATCTATTAAGTATTACAAAAGTGAGGCCAGGCACAGTGGTGCACACTTGCATTCCCAGCACTCTGGGAGGCTGAAGCAGGAGGATTTCAGGTTTGAGCTCAGCCCAGGCAAATTAGTGACTCGGAAAGGCTCTATTGCAAAATAAAAAATAAAAGCAGGCTGGGAGCGTAGTGCAGTGTGAAAGCCCTGGGTTCAATCTCCAATCTAGAAAAAATTTTGAAAGTAACAGTCTAACAGTTTGTTAGAAAGCAATCTAAACTATAAAAATTAAGGTTAATTTCTAGTTTTTCCCTCTCAGGAGCCTCCTTTTTGTATGAAAAAATATGCACAAATACAAAGTTGTTGTAATACAGAAGAGAGACCACACCATTATTAATTAGTGCATATTTTCAGGAATGCAGTGGTAAAGTATTTGCTACTTCTTCCAAGGAGAATATTTCCTGTGGTGCTTGCATCTGATCAAGATATGGTAATCCGATTGTGGATAGATGGTTTTTCCCCTCCCCTTGACCGAGTAACTTTACCACAAGAAGATATTTAAAGCTGCTCATGGTTGAGCTCTCATGAACTGACAGACACTTCCCTCCTCCTCCTCCCGTACTTCCCAGGAACCCTAAACCATTTAGAATTTCAGAACCTCTGCCTGTGCACAGACCATCACTCCTCAACGCTTTAGTCTTGGTCGATGGATCAAACTCCAGATACCTAGTCTTAGCTCTGGAGAGGAAAGTGTGATGGCCACCATTCTCAGATGCCCAGCAAGGCCAGGCCGGGACCATTTATCCCTCCTTAGGCCAGAGATATAGAAGAAAGGCCACAGAGTGTGAACCATGTAAGTTTAGACCACAGCTCTGCCACATCATAGCTCTGTGATTTGGGAAAAATTACTGCATCTTCCAGAGCTGCAGTTTTCTCACCTGCAAATGAGAATCATAGTAAAGACATCATAGGGTCAAAAAGAGGATTAAATGAGGTTAGGAGAGTGATCGTATCTATGCAGAGTGGCAGCAAGCGGGAATATATCGAAGTGCCTCCAGAAAGTGCTCTGAAATGTTACCTGTACGTGGCTACCAATATGCTGTCGTCAGTGGCATTTCCCTTTCGTTCTCCCTGTCTTTCATAAACCTCACCAATGCTCTGCTTGCCCTATTACTACACGAGATAGCGTGCACTTGTGATCAAAGCATTCAGTGCTCAGTGGGCTGTGGCAATGTGTTACGTGGGAGGAGGAGAGGCCGGCCACCAAGGGAAGTTTGGAAACATTCAATTGATAGGAACTAGACAAGGCAACTTCATTGTTAATCTAAAGAAACCAAGCCATGGAATGTAGGTAGGAATTTGGAGATGGAGTTTTATTTAGAGCCAATACAAACATACAAGATATTTGACTGTTAATTTTTGATGGGAAAGAGGGTATTTTCAAGAGCAGTCAGAGACTGCAAGGTGTTGAAAGGCTGCTGCCCCTCTAAGCAGCAAAGTGCAGCATTGTAAATCAGAGCTGGTGTCAGAGATGTGTGTTTGAATCCCATGCTGCCTATGCAATAGCCTCGTGACCTTGGACAGATTGCTAAATGTCTCTGTGCTAGTTTCTTACCTGTGCTGCTATGGTTCGAATGTTGGGTTGAAATTTAGTTGCCATTGTAACAGTATTAAGAGGTGATTAGACATTGAAGGCTTCTGTCTCATGGGCAGCACTGGTACCATTGCAAAAGAGTGAGTTCACCCTCTCTTACTGTCTCTGACTCTTCCTTGGCCCTGGCTGCCATGTGATGGTGCAGCAAGAGGGCAGTTGCCAGGTGCTGGCACCTTGACCTCACACTCTCAGCTTCTAGAACTGCAAACCGATACATGTTGGTTCATTATACATTTTCCAGTGTTCTTGTATTCTTGTTACAGCAGCACGAAACAGACTCAAATGAGGGCCTGTCATGATGGCCTCCAGAAATATAGCAACTATTTTAAGTGCCTGGAAAACAATGCAGTGTGAATCAGTTACCTCCCTGAAGAATACAGAGTAGAAAACACAGAAGAGCTCTGTCCCACTCTGTGTGTGCGTGCACACATTGTACTTGCATGTGTGAGTGTTTCTAGATGGTCTAGTACAGGCTTGACTATAGTGGTGTTTTTACTGACCCGCGCTAGCTCTTCCGGCCTTAGAAAGTAAGCTGTACCACCAGGGGGTGCCACCAGGGGGCAGCTTCTTCCTAGGAAAAGGTCAAAACGAGCTCCTGGGTCATGTTCCTTATAGCCTGCTTGCAAATCTTTGTTCTGTGCCACTTGGCCCCTTAATGACCCTATGGAAGGCTTGTGTGATTAGGAGCTTGGCACTCCAGAAGCTGAAAGTAGTTTCAGGAGCAATGGTGCTTCTGTGGGCCTCTAAACAAATGTGAGGTCTTGTAGGAGGTAGAGCGCCAAAGAGGCACCAAGCAAGACTGAGGACCCCATGCCCCAGTTTTTGTCCCAGGGTGGGACTGCGCCCCACATTCCCTTAGGTCCATTTCAGGCTTCCTGTTCTCTGCATGACCTCCTTGCTCAGGGACCCTGTGTCTTTTATTCACAGCTTGTCATCAGTGTTGAGCGGGGCCAGGGAAACCCAGGGCTGTGGAAATTCTCTGGATTTCTTGACCTAAGAACTCAAATCCTAACTCTGTGGCCATGCATCTCTCCGATGCCCAGGTAATGTAACTGCTCTGGAAGCTATCAGCACCCTTGCTCTGAGGCTGTGCTGTCCATGGGCTGCAGCCAACCAATGGCCTGAGCACAGCAGGGACACTAAGGTAGTCCTGTTCCCAAAGGCACAGAGATGAGAGTCCTCTGATGGGCAGCCTTGGCTCAAGGACTGCCTGGTGGCCTTTCCAAGAACACTTCTGCACAGAGCTGCCCTGCTCTGTGTGACACTTCCGCCCAGCCTTCCTTTCTTGCCTCTCTCCTTCCCTCCAGGTTGGACCTAAACTGTGGTCTGAGAGCTCCCCTGCTTACCTCTCCTCCCTCACGCTGGGTGATATACCCCAATAACTATCTTGACGAGGTTACCCTCCTAGCATCTGCCCTGCAGTGGCCCTTGGCTAACGCTAATCCTGGATCTGATGGGAGAATTTTCTCATGTATGGGGAGGGGCAGGAAGGGAAAAGGGTTAAAGCAGAAGGCCTCCTGCTGCCATGGCAGGCCCTGTGCTTTGTGCCTACACTCTTCACACCATGGGGTCTTTCCCGGGAGGGAGATGGGATTCCTTATTTACAGAAGAGGAAACAGGTCAGGAAGCCTAAGGTACTTGCCAAGGAATTGAACCTGGAGCCAGCTCAGGTTTATTCTATTCTAAAGTTCTTTCTATTACTTTCTGCTATGAAGGGGTAGATAGCTGGGCTTATTCCCTCCTTCCTTGCCTCATTCTTTTAAAAAATATTAGTTGACACCTTGGTAAGTCAAGCAAGAAGCTTCTGCTGGGGTGAGTGAGGTGAATGAAGCAAGATTCCTACAAGGGTCTGCTGCCCAGAGCAGAGACCATCATAAAACCAAGTGCAGTGACTGGGACGTGTGCTTCAAACAAGGTGTGATGAAAGGGGGTGGGTCCTGGAGGAATCAGGGAGAACTTCTTAGAGGAAGTTGCTGTTGCTCTGAGACATGAAGGGAAATTGGCCATTTTCTTAGGAACTCAAATTGAAAAAGGAATTCAAGCCTCTACAAGGGCAGGAAGGGCAGGGAGGCTGAGAATGCCAGGGACTATTGAAGGCACTCTGGACCATCACAGGGAGCGGGGAGGGGGCGGGTGGGCAGAAGAATGGCAGACAAAGAGCATCTGGGCTGGGAAGCGTCCAGCATGCTTGGACTCTAGGCAAGGATCCTGGGGCACATGCAAGTGTTCTGAGCAGGCCAAACACCCAGAAGTGCCATCCAGTTGGCAGTGAGGGGGTTAGCTGGGAGGAGGCAGGCTGGAGGCGTGAAGACCCGGTAGAGTAGTGCTGGTGGTGCACAGTGAGTTTCATGAATAATGACTCTGGCAGAGGGGCAGAAGAAAGGCTGAGAAATTTTAGGACCTCGGGGAGGCAAAGTGCTTTCTTCAAAGTAACATGAAAAATCATTGGCACTAATTATCATTACTAACATAAAATCAACCAAAACCTCCCGAAGTCTCTGAAACTTCTGCTGCATTTTGTCTCTGCTCCTGTCCCTTTGAATTGACTTGTTGGTCACAAGGGATAGCCTACCACCAAAGTTGGGCCTGAGGAATTTGTTGTATCCTGCTGTGAGGTTGTCAAAGCCAGGCAGGGAGAGCTTGTCATTTCTGCTGGGCTCAATATTTAACTTGTTCCCTTGGATACACATCCTGAAAAAGAAGATTGTTTTTGTTGTATTTATGTGTGAACAAACATGTGTAGACATAAATTGAACTTGTCTTTGCATGTGCATCTTTGCATGTGTGTTGTTCCCGTCTACTACCAGTGACTTTTCTAGAGGAACATCTTAATTTTCAGCTGGTGAGTTAGCATCTATGTACATTATCCATTTGCCATAAGTCAAAATGTCATAATAATTTGGGAAACCTGCAAGCATCTTCTCAAAAAACACAAGAGATTCATCTACCTACAATTTCGGGAATGTTCACTTTGTACATGGAATCAATGAGGGGGGTGGTAACTGTTCAATGCTTAGGGAAGTGAAGGGACTGGGTCATAAGTGAGTAGGAAATGCTGCCACCTCTGTCAGCCCATTGCTATACATGAAGCAATTCGACCAAGGTCATTTTGAAGTAGGAATGCTCACCTCTGTGTAAAGAGACTCAGACACATGAAGGTCAAGTGGAGATTGTAGCTCATGTTGAGGAGCTGTTCACAAAGAGGGGTTCGGGCAGGAAGAGCCTGGGGAGGCAGATGGGGCATGGAGTCAGGAGGGAAACCTTGGGCTCGCCTACAGCCAGCCTGGCCACTGTCTTCTGGGTTCACCAGGAGCAACCTTTCCCCAACATGCACAGGGAACACCCCACCCTCTTTCCACACTTTTTAGTACAACCCTGCTCTCTGCCTGCCATTCAGGAATACAGTACATCATTATGGAGGATAAATTTTATTTAAATCCACCCCAAATAAAGGCTGAGATGCTAATTAGACAGTGGTGCCATGTAACCAGCAGATGTAGCCCGACCTGAATATCGCGGAACCCCAGGACGAATCTTATAGGCACCTTGTCTTGACATCCCTAACTCTACATTCACCCAGCCCCAGCCCATTGTTCTCCTATTGATCTCAGAGTTGAGGCCTGGGAAACAGGTTGTGTTCTCACTTTATCCTCAGAGCTCCCGTGTGTGGTGGGTAGGTTAGTCCTGTCTTATGAGGGGGAAACGGGGTCATAGAAAGGATCCTCTACTAGTGAATACTAGAGGCGATTTTGAACCCAGAGAGGGCTGTCTTACTGCCCTAGGGACTCTCTTCTTTCAGTACTGGCTTCAGGACTGTGCCTTTGTTGGCCAGAAGACATTCATCACTCTCATGACCTTTCTGACTTGATTCTGGGAGCTCTGCAACCACCTGGCTGGCATGGACTGGTGGGTACGTGGGGCTTGGCCTCCTGAGGTGCGGGAACGACTGTCAAATGTCCCCCTGAGGGAGGAGGATGCAACCAGGCAGGCCAACCTCTGGCTGGTTGTGCTTGTGGCAGCAGAGCAGGGGTTCTCAGACTCAGATACCCTTCTAGACATGCCCTAGCTGGGCCATTCCCCGGTAATCTCAGGAAATGAGGCCACTTTTTAGAATCTAGCCATTCTGGAGCTTTGGTCAAATCCAGCCATTCATTAAATAATATTCTGCTACTTACCCAGTACCTGCTCACAACAGAAATGAAAGCAAGACAGAAATGAGTAAACTTGGAAATGTAATTACCAGTGCTATGTCAGTGTAAATTCATAGATTGGAACAGATGCGGCATTCTGATGTGGGATGTTAACAGTGAGGCAGTGTGTGAGGGGGCGGGGGCTCAGTTTTACTGGCAATGCCATGAGTTTCTTTTTTTTTTTTTTGCGGTACTGGGGATCGAACTCAGGACCCTGCGCTTGCTAGGCAAGCACTTATTCCACTGAGCTATATCCCCAGCCCTTTACTGGCAATGTACAATTACTTTAGAAAATAAAGTCTACTTAAAAAGACAAAACAAAATACAGGACATGTAAGTCCATTCCCCATTTCTCCTCTCTCTACTCTCATAGTTCAATATATCTATGGTTAGCAATTATTTTATACATATATATCTGGATAAAATAATTGCTAACCATAGATATATTGAACTATGAGATTGAACTATTATATATATATATATATATATACACACACACACACACACACACACACACACATTTTTACATAAAAAATTGAAAAGCAGAATTAGGGCGATAGCATGCAGGTTTTTGTTATGTATTCTTTCTCACATATCACACATTTATTGAATACTTAATGCATATTTTCCCTGTGCTAAGCACCTCTAAACTCTTCACCCTTCTTTGAAGTGGTTACTACTGTTCTCATTTTACAAAGGAGAAAACTGAGGCTCTGAGGGGACAGGACACTTTCCCAGAGTTATCTAACAAGGGCAGGACAAAGTTGAATCCAAGCATGGTGACCTTAGTCCTTAGTCACTGCACCATAGAACACACTTTTTCTCAAAAATTAGCAGCACCTTTCCAAGTCAGCTCTTCCAGATTGGCTTCATTCTTTCCAATGGCTTTGCAGTATCTCATAATTTAAACATGTTAGTATTTCCATACCTCCAGTGTGTTAATTATAAAGACTAAATTATTTCCAAAGTTTTTACTGTTACAAAATCAGTAAGAAACATACTGCACTCTTAAGCTCATAAACCGTTAGAATTCTGCACTCTGTCCTGTTTTTCCATCTCAGCCCTTTCCTTTCTGCTCATCAAAAATACTAGCTAATGGCAGGGGTGCAGCCTAGTGGTAGAGCACTTGTCTGACATGCACAGGGCTCTGGATTTGATTCCCAGTGCCACAAAAAGTAGAATTTAAAAACTCAATTTATTGCTTATAAAGTCAATGTGGCTAGTGAGGCTCAAGTAGCCCAACCTGAAGTTAATTTTAAAACTACCAGGATAAAGAATTAGCAGCATCAATCTACCAGTGACCACATTTCTACTTTCTTTAGTCCTCACCCAATCCTTGTTCTTTCCTTTGTCCCCAGCCTCAAGTTCCAGAGGGTCCATGGAGTGGGTCCCAAGGACCCTGCACAGTTTCCATGGGTTGAACAGGCTCCTCCCATGAACCTGACACACAATGCACCCCATAGGTTCTCCCTTTTGGGGCAGAAGATGTGCGAGTAGTGACTTGGGGCACCCTATGTCATCTGCTCATTCTGTACCAGAAGCAGAGGTAGGATCATATTTAGGAAGTGAATGATCCTCTCCACTGGGGGAGGAAGGGACAGTGCTAGTACGGAAGTCACGGAGACAGTCACTTGACTCTTGGGGTGTCTTGTACTTGGCAGCCATACACAGGCTGTCAGAGGCCCTCTAGATGTGAGACAGAGAAGTGGATGTTGTCTACACCACCCTCTAACGCACTCCCGCTCAGCCTCCCTCCCCAGCTTCAGGTATCTGCAGCTTCTTCCTAGTCTGTCCTAACTTGTCTCCTCATTCAGGGATAATCCTTAATTTCTCCACATCCTATAGGAAACCTTCTTTGTTCAAGTAAGTTGGAGAACTGTCTAGGTTTTAGCTCCAAGCATCCTATTGAGTAGAATCTTCCCAGTGGCTTAAGAAGAGAAAATATTTGAGCCATGGGCCACTGACTCCATGAAGTTTCCAAGAGGCTTCAAGTTCTGAGAAGATTTGCCCGGGCTAGAAGGAAAAATGTGATTCCCTTCTTGCCCTGCATGCTCTGTTAGGCTGCCAAGCATGTCTTACTTTATTACAAAAGAAAAGAAAAGAAGTGAGAAGCCTTCTACATGCCTGGTAGATGCTAGGTGCCATTTAATTTCATGGCCATCTGGTCCATGAGTGGAATCTCAGATTGGGGGCGGGGATGCAGTGGAGGCCACACAGTTATTAAGTGATCATGACTTGAATGTATGTTTCCCAAGTCCCTATTCTTTGTACTGCCTCTGGGAGGGGACATTTAGCTCCCCAAACTAAACTAAGCTACACTTGATCCTGCTGCTTAAGCCAAACCTGTTTCTGGGATGGACTGCTACACTTGTTCTATGTCCCAGGTGGCAACTGTGGGTTGATGCCCTCTCATCGTGCAGCCAAGGAGCCAGTCATTAAGTGGAGCTTTATGTGTCTGCCAGTCCGAGTGGAGGCTCAGGTCGCCAGCTTTGATACAGGTGTTGCAAATGGCCTTTAACAGAGAGGTGCACTGAGCCACAAGAGGGCAGTGTCCCCAAAGGTTGTTGACCGCAGCAGTGAGTCAGAGGTTCTGCCTGGAATCATCTGCATCTGCTGAGCACACCGTACGCAGGGGTTCCAGGAATCTCCCTGGGGCTAAAATATCTTCTGAATTTGCTTGAGTTTCAGATTCAGACACACCCAAGTCACGTATAACATTTTGACCCTTATTTTCCCATCTGACAAATGGGAATAAAAAGTACTACATAAACATTACTTTCCATTCTCCTCTCTCCCATGTCTTCCACAGGGAACCTGTCAGTAATCCCACCCTGACTGAGAGAACTCTAAGATCAAGTTCTTTGTAATAGATTCGTGGTGCTAACCCAGAGTGTGAACTAACTAGCACCGCCTGAAGGAAGACAGGGTCAGATGTAGGACTTTAGGGTCACCAGGATCACTGGGCTAATAGCACTTTCCTCCTGGACTGGCTCTAAGACCCAGAAGTAACTCCAATATGTGCAGGGTCCGCTCCTGTTCTAGAGTCACCATTGCATAAATATTGTGAAGTCCAAACATATCACACCCCAGCCTGCTTCCTTCTTGGGCAGTTTCCTGGTCGTCAGTCACTTCGGTGGAGACAGACCATTTAGGAAACGTGAGTGGACCTGAAGTAGGCTGCGGTAAGGAAAGGACTTGGCAGCATGGGACCTGCCCAAGAAAATCACAGAAGGTAAAGTGCAAGGCGAGACGTGGGTCTGCTGGTTAGGCTGGCTGGCTGGCAGCACAGAGGCCAGCGCTGCAGCTGTCGCACTGGATGGGAGGAGCTCTAATTTTGGCTCTGCCGCTTCTTTTGAGATGGTACAACTTATAACTCCCTGAGGCTTAGTTCCTTCATTTAAAAAGGGAATCACACTCTAATAGGACCAGGAACAGAGCAAGGGGTCAGCAAATTCCAAGCCTGGCCCCTTTCCCTTCCTCAGTCTCAGGGAGGGCTTACATCTTCCCTCTCCTCCCTCCATGCACCATGAGGGGCCAGCAGTTCCCTTACCAGGAAGTAGTTGGGGTTCTATTAGAGCTGGTGCTTGGGCCCTCCAGGCAGGACTTTCAGGCAGGGCATATTCTTCTGGGTCCCCAGAATCCTCCTCATGTCAGTTCTGACCGCTTGGATGTGAGCACACAGCCACTCTCTGGTGGAGTGGCTCACTCTTTGGGGAAGACAGAGCTGCTGAACCAGCTGGGCAGAAATGGGTGGGTGGAGCCTCCTGTAGATCTTCCTTGAGTAGAGCTCTGACTGGTCCTGGGTGACGCTGGGAATTATCCAGCCCCTGCTATGGTGACTGCCTGCCAAGAGTTTGAATCTTAGTTCGTATCCCTGACTCGATACTGGACCCTCGCCAGGAAAGGCTCCTGAGATCTAAGAGCCTTGAGAGCTAAGTAAAGTGCATGACCTCAACCACTAGGCCAGCTTCTTTCTGCTTTTGGACAATACCTCTCCATTCTGGAGCAGTAGAATGGAAGTTAGCAGTGTGACCTTGGGCAAGTCAATTCACCTCTTTAGTTCTTAGCTTCCCATCCATAAAACAGGAACTTGACCATTTGAAAAACTCTGGTTCCTACATATGCATTTAAAGAGATTTTTGTGGATCAACAGAAAGCCTGATGTAGTGAATCAAGACTTTCTGATGCCAGGACCTAGTGATTTCCGGACTGGTAAGTTTCAAAGACAGACATAGAGGCCAAGAGGATAGGGTGTAGAATCTCACCAGATCAACCCAGAAAGAGGTGGGAGAGACTCTGGCAGAAATTTGACTAGATTTCTCCACCTTTCTTCTTTTTTGCATCCCAAACCTCCCACAGAGGATGCTTAAACTCCCCCCCAAAGCCGCATTAGGAGCATCCTAGATACAGGGGTCTTTGTCCTTCATGGCCAGCTGAACTTCCTAACAGAAGTGCTTCTGTAGTGTTTCCCTGACCCTGAACGCTCCCTGTCATCATAGCCATGTAGCCCTGAAACTCACTCTTGGCTGTAGTGTCAGGGTAGAATTCCCTGACACTTGACTTTACACCCAAGAGAGCTGGGGGCCAGGAGAGAAGTCACCTGGAAGGGCAGGGAAGGACATAAGTCTGTGGCAAGATGTCCAGAGATGCCGCCTTCCCTCACAACTAACCAACCTGCATGGACCCTGCTGGTCCTAGAGGTGGGGAGGTGGGAGACAGGGAACGAGCCCAGATGGAGCTGTAGGCAGTAAAATGAAGTGGGCAGGAGGGGAGGACCTCAGCTTACAATGCGCCGTAGATGTCTCTGGCCCCAAACCAGCTTCCTTAGTGTACCTCTGGAGCCTGGCCAATATCAAAGGTATTTCTGCCCTGGCTGGCCTGTAGGGAGCGGGCACCTGTAGAGCAAGCTCTTTCATTCCTCTGGAAAGGTCTCACTTTCACCTGGGAATCTTGAAGGCGGGCAGAACAAGCATGGTTGAGGAGCCAGTTTCGGTTTTTAATGAACGGAGGGTAGTTCGGGGCTACTCTCAGAGTTTCCAAGCCTGTGCTCACATGAAACAAAGGTTCACAGATAACAAAGACAATTCAGAGCTGAGAGGCTGGCTTGGGGTGGGAGTGGGAGGCAGGGGCTGAGGGGTGCTCTGTGACTCAGGAACAGTGAGACGCTGATGCAGGAACAGGGTCTGGCTGGCCGGCTCTGGGTAAGTTGCTCAGTCTCTTGGGATCTGTCCCTTATCCAACACATGGGAATGAGGATTCCTCCATGTGGCTGCAAGAATTCAGCAGTGGCAGTGTGGTCCCACCTCTGAAATTATCTGGCACATTGTGCCTGGCACACTGTAGATGCTCAGTTGTTCTTTTCTTCTGGTATTGTTAGATCCTCCTCATGCTTGTACATATCTATTCAACCCTGAATTTATGTATGTATCTATGTGTGCCTGTTTCTCCGGGTGTATGCGTATGTCCTGTGTATATCTATCTATTTATCTATCTAATATTTTAATCTTCTAGTTAGATGGTTGGTACTTTCACTGCCTGGGGCTTGTATCACTATGTTGATAATCAGTGAACATGTTGATGGACTGATTATACCTGGGGGCCCAAACAGGCCCGATTTAAAGATAATAAAGTAAGTATGTTAAGAGGCTTTATCTTCAGTTTCAAACAATGTTTCCTTTTAGTGCCAGGGTTTTCTTAGATTTCTTCTGGATACACTGAAGAAATTCCGAGACTGAAGTTTTCTAGGGAAATGACATTCTTTTCATCCAGTAGCCTTGTACCTTGGCTCCAGAGCTCCTGGCAACCTTCACACAGTCCAAGCCATTTAGTTTCAACTCTGACCGCGACTCTCAGGTTACCAAGGTCAGTGGTGTTTCAGGATGCTGAGCTATGAACACAATTCCCCACAGGTTCCTCATCCCAGTACCCGCCTCCTACACCACATGGCCCCACACCCTCTGAGAACGTGTCCCAGAGCAACAAAGGACACAGTGAGTCAGTGTGTCTTGGCTTGTGCCTTCATCATGATATACATAGAATACTAAGAAGCCACAGCAATACCATATGTTCATATGTCATACAGTTTTCAGAGCTTTTTACTGTACATAGGCCTTATCGTTTTTGAACAGTGTAGTAATCTTGTGAAGCAAACAGTGCTTGGTTTTTTTTTAAATTTTCATTTGGCGGATGATGAAGCAGCACCAGCATCACGCAGCTGCTATTCAAGCGTAGGGCCAGCACAGGCTGCCACCTAGGTCTCAGGACTCCGAGTTACCTGTATTATGAGGTCAGCCATTGCTCTGATGAGACCTTCTTGGGCTACCAAGGTAAAACCCAAACCCTCCAGCATCACTTGCTCTCAGTTGACATTTTGAAAAGTCACTAATTTTGGAAGTCACACAACTGGGAATATATTACTAGTTTCACATTAGCTTTGCTGAAATGACACCTCTGACTGAAGCCACCTAACAGGTTAAAACTGTTGTCTAGTAAATTCCCCAAGCTCCACAGTCCTCCGGAGGACAGGTCCTTTTCTCTTTTCTCCATCTCACCCCTGTACCCGCTTCCAGGCACGGTGCTAAGTACTGGGGGAAAGGTATTGTGGCTACCGTCACACCTGGTCTTTCCTTTGTGGCTTACAGTTTAGAGGCAAAGCCAGACTATATCTAAGTAAAAGCACATATTTAACGACAGCTTGTGGTAAGAGCTGTGAAGGAACTCAACAGGGTATATCAACAGGTAAAGCTTCAGAGTTGGCCAGGTCAGATGAACTGATGCAAACAATGTCCCTTGAGAAAAGACAGGAAAGCTGATTCCTGGGGGATAGGAAGGAAATGGCCAAATGGCCAGGAGGGGAGCAGAGACAGGGCCGGGGCCGCGTGCTTAGGGGATACCTTGTAGGAGCCACAGATTGAGGAATCACTTCTGCCTGGAGACAGAGCCAAGGGCTGGCCTGCCTTCTCAAGAGTTTCTCACTCCAAGTTCTCAGAAAATTCAGTATCTACAACAACAGAAATCTTTGTTGAGCCCTGGAATCTCTCACTTCTGAGACTCAGCCAGACTCCCACAGTGTGAGAATCCACAGAGTGCAGGGAGGCCCCCACGCCGCCTCTCTTCCCTCTGTGCTTTGTTTCTTTCTCCCCTCCAGCCTTTTCTCCTGAGCTGCCCGGTCACCAGCAGCTTTCAACTTCTGGAACTCTGCCAGAAACGGAAAGTATTAAAGATATCAAAGACTATTAATAAGCCACAGCACAATCAGTGGCTCTGGGGCTCACAGGACAACGGGAGAAGGGTGGGCAGGACCAACCTAGAGGTGTGCCAAGTCCTCAGTGAGACCATCGACTCTCCTGCTGTGCACCCTGGGAAGCTGCTCCTGGGAACGATATGATGCACAGGGCACATTATGCCGGCAATGGAACTTCGAAATCAGAAGGGGGCAAACAGCGTCACTTAGGGCACAGTGTCACTTCACCTGCTCATGTCCAGCATACCCGGCCTTCTCACATCCCTTCAACTCAATAAATAAATAACAGAACAAATCAAAATGAAAAACCTTAACATCGTTTCCACAGGGTCAGTCTCTCCATGTTAGTTTCACCTATCAGTATGATTCCCTGGTCACTTTCCAGCAGTTCCAGAATCCAGACACCATGTCCTTCTGCGTTTCCTGAAATGTTGCCTCATTTCACCACCAAGCGGGGCCTCTTATGGCTCCATTTCATTTGCCAAGAGGGCCCTGCCCACCCTGGGTCCTTGGCATTTCCTCAAGGGTCAGGAGGCACCTTTGGATGAGGGACTGAGGATCTGCGTGTCACAGAGGAAGAAACGGGATCTGTGGTGATGCCACTGAATCTGGGGTAGTGGGTCCTCTTTGGGGGTAGAGGTGTCCATCTCGGTGGCTGAGTAGAACAGAGCACAGGCACTGGAGTTAAATTTAGATTCCAAAGTTGTGCCTCTGGTACCCCTACTTCATGATGTTGGTGTATTTCCCCAGTCAGTTTGAGCTTCAGTAGTTCATCTGTAAAATGGGAATGCTCTGTACCACTGACATATGTAGAAAGCTGTACACTGTGCCCAGCTAGGAGAGGGTGTGCAACACATGTTTTCTGTGATTTCAGACCCGAGGCCACAGCCAAGTTTTCTATTTCTTAGAAAGACAAGAGTTTTATTATTTTCCCTTCATCTTTTCAGTAAAATTTGAGAGCTTATTATGTGCCAAATGTTCTTCTAGGCTTTAGGGACACAGCCGGGAACAAAATATAACTTTTAGAGAGAGGAAACAAACAGAAACAAAAGTAGAGAGAGTGACGCAGCATCAGCTAGGAATAAGGTACGGGGAAATAGAAAACTGGCTACAGGAGACGGGAACTGCTGGAGTTCTGTGTGACAGGTCTAAAGAAGAAAGGCTCTTCCAGGAGGGGGCGGTAGGCAGGTGTAAAGAAGGCACCCTGTCGGGTTCCAGCTGTCCTCTTCTAGCCTCAGGTTCCTTGTATTAATACTCTCTCTGAAATGCTACTATTATCAGCTCTCTTACCCACTTAAGGATCCTTCCGTGGGTATTTTTCTAGATAAAACTAAACACCTTTAGGCATGGCATTCAAAACTCTTTAGGATGTGGCCCCAAAGGTACTTAACTTTGTCATGCTGCAGTTATCTACCAGTGCTGAAAGGCTCAGAGTTCTAGAAATGCTCCCACCCCTGAGAGCTCAGCTCACCCTTTCTCTCTCTCTCCTCTCTTTCTCCTCCCTCTCCCTCCCCCTCTTCCTCTTCTTCTTCCTCTCTCCCCCCACACCTGTTTGATTTGTACATGCTGTACCCCTGCCTGGGACACCCTTTGTCTTCTCCCTCTTCCCCATCAGGTTAACTTCATCTGGCCCTCAGAATCCCTCTCATCCCTACCTAATTTCCTCTCCCTCTTCACTGGCCCTTCATAGCTTAGACTGTAGGGTATATGGCTTTCATTTCTGCCTGCTCTCAATCCAGGAAATTATCTCCTAGAGAAACTTTGTATTTACCCTTAATGCACATCATAGAACCAGACACACAGTGGGTATGCAATGAAATAATGAATAAAGGAAAATAATGCATTCTATTTGTTCTCTGTCACCTTATTGAACCTTTTCCAGAGTGGCTCGTCTTATTTAGCAAGGAGAAAAGATCACGTTCTTTTCTTCCAAGCAATGTCCTTTCTACCTACTGTCTTTATGGGTTTCCTTTCCTCTGATTTTTTTTTCTTATTCTGCCTCATGCTTTTTGTCTCTTTTCCTAACTTTTCTCCAGAGCCGGTGTCTAGTTGGAACATGGAGCACATAGCTGTTGTCCTGCTCAGCTTTCTTCAGGTGACTCAGACCTCCTTCCTGACTACCTAGTTTCTAGACTGGTTGTTGGTCCTGGTTGGCAAGAACTGATTCAGATTAACTTAGGAGGCACCCACTCAGCCAGGAGGAGCTGAGAGAGGCAGAGAAGGCTGGGAGAGAGAAAAGGCTGGGAGCTGTTTATGCTGCCATGATCCCAGGCCCGAGAGGCTCATCTAGCTTAATCACGCTATCGGGACCCCAGCCTTGGCCTCAGGATTTCCTGACAGCCACCTTAGACACACAGCTTAGCTCTGTCTTCCGCCATACTCATTCTTGTCTTGAATTTTCAGAACTTCAATTCTTTGACCTGATGTTTGCTTAATTCTCTGCTGTGCTTTGAACCTGATGACCTGACTGTCTGATCTCTGGTCATTCTTTCAAGCCCAGGGACCATTTACTCATCCATGTCGTCAATTATTTAATATACATTTAGCAGCAGTCAGACCCTTTGCTAGGCTTTAAATCAAGTGTCAACAATGTTTTCAGTACAGGGCTAGAGTAAATATTTTAGGCTTTGTGACCGTATCATCTCCATGGCAACTACTCAATCCTGACATTGAGACACAAAAACAGACACAGTACATAAACGAAGAGGAGAGGCTATTTCCCATTCAACTTTATTTATAAAAACAGACATTGGGCAGGCCTTGGTTCATGGCCCCTAGTTTCTGACCTCAGCTAATGACTCATGAACCTGAGTAGGTACCCAGAAATCACTGGTAATTGGGCAGCCTTTGAAATTGAGCACTGTGAGCACTGAATAACTTTCCCCATTGTATGCATCAGGGAAAGAAAAAACTTGTATAAATATTTTAATACTAAATATACAGAGATATGAGATTAATACAAGTTACCTTTGGCTTCTGCATTTATGAGAGGTGCCAATGGTGGCCATTAGCTTTCAGATATTTATTAGTATGGCGACCTGCTGAAGTGTGTGTACAATTTTTTGGCAGGCTCTATACATATATCCTATATAAAATATATATGTATATATGTAGATTCTCATTTTTTTGTTCCCCAAAGCTTTCTAATCAGCTTCCTCCTTTCTTTCTTGCTTTTAGCCCTCCCCTGTCTCCCTGATGAGACATTGACAGGATTGTCATTTCTGGGTTCCTTTGATGACTCTGAGAGGCCCCTGCAGGAATGGCAGCAGTATGGTCCTAGCCAGCCAGCGGCAGCCATGCTTTAGCTGCTCAAATCCATGCCTGGAGTTGCCTCAAAAGTGGTGGCCAAGCAGCTCCTGAAAGGGACTTTTTGGGCTTCCAAAGAAAGGTGCACTCAATACTAGAATGACCCGTGGAAAACTCTCATTGGGGCACCATGAAGATGGAGTCCTTCAGCTGTGGCGATATTCTGCCTAGAAATGTCTGCCCAGGCAGGGCGGGTCTGTGGAGGTCATAGAGGGGTTAGGAATTTGGCTCAGGGTGGGGGCCAGTTTTAATGTGTGTAGCAACATTGTTAACCTTTCTGTGTTTCAAGTTACAACGTAAACAGCTTTCTCAGTCCCTGGAAATATGGAAGATCAAGCTTGGGCCAAGTTCACAGGGAAAGCATGCAGCTGACTGGGCCACAGAGTGATCAAGATCTGTGCTTCTTGATCAGAAAAATAGAGAAAGCAGGGAGAACCAGCAGACCCTGGAGACTGATTTTCATTCCTTTGCTCTTGGTGCTGCCACTGAAGAGCCAACCCTAGGTTGTTGAAAGAGGAGTGTTCCCCTCTTCAGTGGACAGAGAAACCTTCTCTTATTTGAAGCCAGGGAATCTGTTTTCTGTCATCAGAGAGGCAGAAGATACCTGTGGCTAATCCATGGTCCCCCTCCCATAACACACACCTCCAAACCCTGCAGGTCCTTCCTGAAAACGCAAACCTGTGCTCTTCCTTTGCTTCCTCCACAATCTACCCCTGTTTTCAAATTTCCTTTCTCAGTGAAGAATATGTGTTATTCGTTCACTCACTCATTTACTTGAAATTGTTTAACAGGTGGCCCTCATGTTCCAGGTGTGAAGCAGACATGTTCCTGACCCTATGAACTTCCAGGTCAGCAGACGTCTTCTGAAAAGGGCCAGATAGTACATGTCTTCAGCTTTGTGGGCCACGTAGTCTCTTTTATAACTCCTCAACTCTGCCCTTGGGGCACAAAACAGTCATAGATGATATATGAACAAATGGGTATGGCTGTGTTCCAATAAAATTTTATCTATAGAAACTAGCTGTGGGCAGCACTTGGCTCAGGGGCATAGTTAGCCAGTTATGATTGTTGTACAGTGAGATGTGCTTCCTCCTTCAGTTGTCTAAAAACCAGGATTCTGTAAAACTCCAACACATAGGAACTGAGTACTTGACTCCTCAAGAAGGTGAGATCATATGAAACCTTAGAAGAATATTTTCTATTACTAAAAGCTAACTAAAATGGTACCTAGCTAATAACAGTGAGGTTGGAAATTTGAGCAGCAGAAGGAAGGTACAGGACATAAGTAAAGAAGAGTTGCTTACTTCTCTCTAGGTTCAGAGTGAGGAGGTCAGAACTTTTTCCAGAAGGGTGGATGCTGGAACAGATCCTGAAAACTGAGTAAGGGTCCTCAGCAGGAGGGATCTTCCAGGTGGAGGAGACAGCGTGAGAAGCTTGGGTCTCTGACCTGTGGGTCAGTGTGGCTTGTGCAAGTTTGGGAAAGTAAGTGTGGGGGCTCGTGGTCATTGCTGAACACCTTGGCTGGGAATTTGTACTTTAGTGTAGGGGAACTAGAAAGTTAAAGCAGAGAAGTGACATGATTGTATCTGTGTGGTAGAAAGACGGCTCTGGTGTATCCAGTAGAAAGAGTAGAATGAAAGACATAAAAGGGAGGATGCTCAGCTAGTTAAGACAGTGGTCCATGCAATTGCTGATGTGAGCCTGAACCAAGAGTTGTGGCCTAGTACTAGTTGCTTCTGCCAGGTGTCCTTCATATATTAAAAAGGTGGCATTAAATCTGATAATCTCTGAGGCTTGTTTGCTTTTTCCAAGCCCCTGGGCGGTGTTTGTGTCCCTGGGTACCTCAGGGTGCTGGAGAGGACTCAGGACAAAGTTGGGGTCAAGGATAGAGGAGCCCAGTGAATTCACTGTTGGTTGTTCATCCTGGAATTGTGTGCAGACCACATTCAGGTAATTTTAGAATACTGGTTTGCACATCTAGGTGTGTTTCTTGGTCTAGTGTAAAATACAAGGTGGAGAAATTAATTCTCTCTTCTTTTCTTCCTTCTTCTGTCTGCCATTGCAACATGACACCAGTTTTAAAGTCACCGTATCTAGGGAGAAGAAAACATCCTGCTCCTACTTCCTATTTCTGAATATATAGGGATCACTTCTGACTGTGTATTAAAAGTCTGGCCAGCAGCATTGATGCACAAAGTCCCATACATGTTGTCAGGACTGTCCCTAGTGTGTTTACTTGATGGTGAACAGGGGGGCAGTGGCTCCTCACTGGGCTGGCTGAATTAGGCTCATGATTACCTTTAGGAAACCTGTAACAATTCCCCCTAACACTGTGTATGTGTGAGTGTGTGTGTGTGTGTGTGTGTGTGGTGACATACACATAGCATAAAGCTTATTACTTTAATCATTGTAAGTATAAAGTGCAGTGACATTAATTATATTCACATGATTTTGAACTATCACCACCCGTCTCCAGAACTTTTTCATCTGCACCTATTAAACAATAAGTCCTCTCCCCTGCCCTTGCCAACCACCTTTCTACTTTCTGGCTCTAGGAGTCTGACCAATCTAATCACCTCATATTAGTGGAATCATACACTATTTGTCCTTTTATGTTTGGCTTATTTCACTTAGCATGATATTTTCTAGGTTAATCCATGTTGTAGCATGTATCACAATGTCCTTCCTTTATAAAGCTAAATAATATTCCTTTGTATATATGCATTGCATTTTGTTTGTTCATACATTGATGTGTACTTGGGTTGCTTCCACCTTTTGGCTATTGTGAGTAATGCCGTTAGGAACACAAGGTACAACTATCTCTTCAGGTCTCTGCTTTCCATTCCATTGGGTGGATATCTAGAAGCTCACTGGTATTTGAGACCATTTTATCCTCCCACATGTCCATTTTAAGCTTTTCAGTAGATGGACAGGAATGCCAGTAAGTACCTATATGGTGTTTGGAAAGAGCACTAATGCTGGAATCAGAAATTGCTCTTAGTCCAGCTTTAACTTTCTGGGTGTTTGTTTTCTTTCTCTAGAAATGAGACAAATAGTATACATTGTATGATTTCATGGGTTCTACTGATGTGTGTAGAGGCCTGATCAAGCATGAAACATCTACAGTCACTAGGTACACTAGACAATGGTTATTTTTGCTGCCTTGCATGTATCACCCCTCATTGGCTTATTTGTATTCAGATTTCCTTGTGTGGAACGTCCCCTTCGCCAGACCATGGTTTGCAGGGGACTGACTCGATCACCAGTTTTAGAGGTGGCTCCTAAAGCAGTATATCCCACCCCATTTGGTTCCAGTGCTTGTTTCAGGATGGGTGATTGAGACTTATTTGTGAGGGCTTTTGAGAAAGAAAAAGTAGCCAACTTTTACAGTTTTGGTCTTAGAGGGAAAACATATGAGGGTGTGTCTTAGTTACTTTTCTCTTGTTGCTGAGACAAAATACCTGACACCCAAAATTAAGGAAGCAAAGATTTATTTAGCTCACAGTTTGTGGCGGTTTCAGTCTGTAATCAGCTGGCTTCAAGGCAGGGTGGTATGGCACAGGGGCAACATTTCATGTCAGCAGAAGACAGCAAAAGCAACGAGAACAAAAAAGGGGGAGAGCAAGCCTTTTTTCCTCCCTTATATTACATGCAGGCTGCCCACTCCAGGGTGGGTGTAGTGCTCACATCCATAATCCCAGCATTGGACCATGAATCAATTAAAAACTCTAGATGCCCACCCTATGACCACATGAGGCTTTGAGGGGAATCTAGACACAACCAATAACAAGATGTAAGATCTAGAATTTAAGCATCCTGTTTCTCTATCTTGAAGGAGCCTCTGAAGCTGCTGAGAAGCAATGAAATTCCATGTGGGGCCTAATAATGAAGCTAGTAACACTGCAGGTCAGAGCCCGGGACAGAGCACTGTCTGCAATGCTAGATCAAGCCTTGCTTGGATAAGGATAACAGCTTTCCCCCTTTCAAGGTAGAAATGCTAGTAAATTCCCTTTATTAGTTAATCCAAATTGAGTCAGTTTTATGGCACCTACATTTTCTTCTTTTGCTATTAACTCTCCCCTGCAGACTTGGTCATTGATCTGAACATACAGTGCACCTGATTTTTTTTCTACTTTTCTTCTAACCAAGTAACAGAAACAGCACCATACCATTGCAGAGCTGAACAGAGCCTCAAAAATCTTTTGGGGTTTTGAGCTATTTTTAATAAAAATATTTTTGATTTAAAAATAACTTTTCCTAAGGAGCCAAGCATCTAAGACAGATAAATATGAAGCTGGCTGTAGCTGAAGAGGATAGGGGGCGGATGCACTGGCCACACATCTGGCTTCTCCCTGAGATATCGGCATGTATCTTTAGGACAGACTTAGAAAACCACTGACCACGTCAATTCACTCCTAAGAAGTTGACTTACATGTCTAATGTGATATAACTGACTAGCTCTATTGGTTCCCACCAGATTCTCTTTCTGTAGCACCACACAGTCTCCTTTGTCCTTTATATTTTGCCTGTGAAGCCTTTGGAGGTCAAACCACGCTCTCTTCGGCAGTGGGGATGGGGTGTGGTTGTGATTAATAGCACACACTATTAGTCATGTTGGGCTGCTGTAACAAAATGCCGTGGACTGAGTGGCTAAAACAACAGACATCTGTGTTTATGTAGTTGTGAAGCCCTCGAAGTCTACGATCAAATTGCTGGCTGATTTGTTTCTTGATGAAGGTCCTCTCCCTGCTTGTTGGGAACTTTTTCTCTGAAAAAGTTGGCTACTTTTTCTCTGCATCCTCACATGGCTGAGAGGAAGTGGGGAGACTCACACACTGGTGTCTTTTTATAATTTTAAAAGGGTGCTAATCCCATCATGGGGGCCTCACCCTCATGACCTCATACAAATGCAATTACTTTTCAAAATCATGTCTCTGAGTACCTTTACACTGGGAGTCAGCTTTCAGCATGCAGATTTGGAGCAGGGCAGGAATATTCAGTTCATAATATCGGGATAAAGTTTGGGTTCAGGCCCACTCTCAGGGCTAGCAGCCACCCCAGTACTGTTGGACTTGCTGGGGCTGTTGGATGTTTGAAAACTGATGGGGACCCTGAGGAGCATGGCTTGCCTTGTTGTTTTGCAGAGCAGAAGCACCTGGGCTTGCTGATCCTGTAAGGGTAAGTTGTCCTGGACCAGATACTTGGTCTCTAAGATGGCATGTCCCTGCTGGGTTATACAGAGGAACCACTGGGACAGTCATTAGGAGTGCTACAGAGTGGCTGAAGAAGTGGGACAGATCCCTAGGAAATTTATGTCTTTTCCCTGAGACACCAAGCCTACTGAGAGCCTGACTAGCCAGTTAGAATGATCATGACAATTCTGAGCATCTCTGGCTATTGGAGTGCCTGACACAATTGCCCTGTGGAGTCACTAAACACCATTTTTGGTTTGGGTCACCCCATGGCCTGCCTAGTCTACGTAATTGCTAATTACTTTCTAGTTACTTCTGCCACAATCAATAGCTTGTGTATTCTAGTATTTGCCATCCAAGCCTTTTGTTCTCTGTTATGGTTTATACATTGTGTCAACCTGTGGAGTCTAAAGGTTTGGCTGAGTGACTCAGCAGGAAGCCAAGGTGTTTAATTTGTACACATATTGAGCCTGTGGAAGAGGAGGGCATGGAGACTGTGTGAGAGCTACATGCCCCCTGGGTGGGGGTACGCTGTTTACAAGGTAAGGGAAGGGAAGGAAAGAGGCTGCTTGCAGCCATTCCTTCCTTTTGCTGGTTGTTCCTGCTGTGCTCTGCTGCCATGAACATTCGCCATCTACCATGTGCCACTCTGCCTCTAAGTGGCCAAGTATGGACTGAAACCTCCACAAACTGTAAGCTAAATAAACCTTTCCTTTCTTCATTTTGAGTGTTGGGTATCTTGTCTCAGCAACAAGAAAAAAGTAACCAAGACATTCTCTTACCTTACTTTTTAATTTTTTCTATATCTTATACCCTTCCGTCCTCCATGGTGGCCATTTATTATGTTTTTATTATTGAATGGTCTCTTCCTTAAAGAAGGCATGCCCTACTCCATGAAGGCAGGGTCTTTATGTATCTCTTTTGCTCCTTGATGTGTACCAGTCCTTGGCATATAGTAGATATAGGCTGAATGCTCCTAGTCCAAGAATCTAAATTCTAACATGCTCCAAAATGTGAAACGTTTTGAGCACTAATATGATGGCACAAGTGAAAAATTCCACACCTGACCTCAAGTGGTGGGTCACTGTCAAAAGGCAGAGGCAGTAAAAATGCTGTATAAAATTACCTTCAGGGTATGTGTATAAGGTATGCAAAAAATTTAAATGAATTTCCTGTCATTTAGAGTCCTACCCCTCCCAATATATGGGGGAATACCATCCTTTATATATTTACATATAGGTAAAGATACCAAAATCCCAAACAATCTGAAACACTTCTGGTCCCAAGCATTTCAAATTAACGTGTAAGTATAGTCTATTGAACAACTCACAGCAACCCAAATCATTGGCATTTTGGAATTCCCGTTCTGGGAAACAGTGATCCAGGGAAGCAGGATGCCTTGCCCAGGGACACACAGCTGGTGAGGCTGACTGTGCTGTGGTCCCATGGGTCTTACTGGGACTGAACTCTCAGCCCCATGGACCACTTTTCACGTCCTGCTCAGCAGCGGCACATCTAGAATGAACTGAGGGTCCCTTGGCTGAGGAGATCTGCTCCAGGCAGAGCTGCAGGAAGAAGCAGCTTTATTTGGTGGCGGAGGTGGTTAATATTCTCATGCTGAGGTTGGAAACCCCTGGGTTAGGGTGAGGAGAACGGAAGGAGCCAGGATGGGTGGAAGATAGGGCGGTAGTCTGGCAGAGAAGCTCAGTTCACACAGAGCAGCTCATTTTGAAAATACTTCTAAGAGCAGTCTTATGAATTCAGAGAAATTAACCAAACCTATTTTTGCCAGAGGCTCCTGGCTTGCTCCTGCCCTGTGTGTAACTGCTATGCCACTTCAAGCACAGCCTGAGAACACCAGCTTCTAATGCCTTTAGTATGGATTTGCTTTGTAAACCTTTGTGGAGTCAACTCAGGTGTGGTCATGACAGCAGCCTTGCTAGATCTCTTCCAGAGCTGCTATCTTGTTGCTGGCTCTGTCTCTCCAAATAGCTGGGATGTCTTCCTTAGCAAAGGCCAAGATCTCGAGCAAGGTCTTTCTAGAGTGGCCCCAAACTGAATCTCTGGCTTCTCTCTGTCTCCCTCCCCTGCCTTGTCTGTAGCTGCCGCACCCCAAACATGCCTCTGCCAGTCACAGCTCTCTGTCTTTGCATACTATGCCAGCTCCCTCTTCCTGGAAGGTCTGTCCCTTCTTTCCCCACCCTTTAAACTGCATCTAAGTTTTCAGGGGCCTGTCTAAGACGCCTTCCCACTTGTTTGCCCTTTACCAACACACACACAAATACTCTGTGTACACACACACACACACACACACACACACACACACACAGATACTCTACACACGCCATGTACAGACAGGCATGCACACACAGGGCATTTAAGGGCTGTTCACACACATGTACACATAGAGACACGTATATGCATGTATACACTGTATAGTAGTGATGGAGAACCTTTAGAGTTTTCAGGGATAACAGACAACCTGCTGAAGCATACTATTCACAACCACACACATATAATATGTGCTTATATATTCACAGCTCATCCTCCACACACATGCACACACACATACACACCAGATACCCTGACTTATAAATACACAGAGGTACCCTCCTTCCCCTGCACTGATTCATGTGCCCATAGTCCCCTCCATGACCTCCTCCCAGACCCTCAGGCAGCTGGTCACCCCTCTCCATACTCTGTAGTGTATTGAGCATGGATCTTTTTCAGCAGGTCCTACCCCATGAACTAGGCCCATTCCCTGGCCCTCACTCATTGGCTAAGAACCCTATCTCAGCCCCAGCCCCTAATATGGTATGGTATCTGGCATCCATGACAGATTAAAGAAATGATTGGGAGTTGTACAAATGAATCATAGTGAGTTCATGAATAAAGTGGGGTATAATTCAGCTCAGGTGTTAAACAGGAGCCTCAGTGAGTTTGGGGTAGGGAAAAAGAGCTTTATTTTGAATACCAAAAATAAACAAATGAAACAGATTCAAAATAATAAAGCAACTTCCCAGGTAACTGTCAGGTGCACCCTTGGTCAAGAACTGTTAGTCAGGGTCACCAGCCTCACGGAGCTAGATGACTCCAGTTCACACAACAGGGCCAGGACTAGAGCTCTAGTGGGTTGTGTTGACTGATCTCACCTCACAAAGCTCATGAAGTGTGTAGGTTTATGGCGTGCGAGGTTGATAGGTAAAAAGAGGAAGAGTAGTGGGGAAAGGAATCATAAATCCCAGTCTTTGAGAGGTGATAGGGTGGAGCAATGTTTTCAATCGACTTGAAAGCAATGATTTTGTTCCCCTAGAGACATGCAGCAGTTTATACCTGGAGATAGTTTTGATGGTTCCCACTGGGGTGAGGGGAATGCCACCAGTACCCAGAGCTTTGAGACCAGAGATATTGCTAAATAGCTTACAATATACAGATCAGCCCCCCAACAAAGAACCATTTGGCTAAAAGTATCAACAGTGCCAAAAATGAGAACCCCTGGTGTAGAAATTGGAATATGGGGTTTTGGAAGAGGCCTGCATCTAGACTACCAATTCCAAACTGTGTGACCCTAGTTAAGTCACTTTTTTACACCTCTGAAGTTCAATTTTTTCATTTGCAGAAGGGGTTAATTATGCATATGTCACATCACTACTCTAAGGATCAGCAATATGCAAAATACCTACTGGATTGCAGGAAACATGGAAGGTGTTTAATAAATGGCCTCTATCCTGAGCAAGCCTTGGGAATCACAGGAAACACCCCCCACCTCTCCTTTGCTGACACCTTTGGGATCTTTGTGACTCCCTGGCCTCTTGGCTACAGAAGCAGCCCTGCTTTCCTGGAGCTGTCCTCTCTGAAAAATAGTGTGTGTAAAATGGGGCTATGAGCCTATCAGCTTCACCCACCCCAACTTTGGATATACACATATCTCTGCCTTGTGCACAGAGCCTAGGGTGTGGGGGTGTTTGTGTGTTTGTGTTTATGCATATTGCATGTGTGTGTGTGTGTGTGTGTGTGTGTGTGCACTTGTGCATATGGGCAATTGTTCCTCTTTGGTTTGGTTTCCAGAAGGAATATGGAAGGGGCGTCCCTGGTTTGGAAGCAATGTATTTTTATGTCAACACCCCTGAATCCACATCCTAATGTATACTGAGATCTGACTTCTTATCTTCAGGTGTGCTCAAGTCTGAATCCACATTGTCAGGTACACTAATGATACAAATCCACATCCTGAGGTATAATGAGATCTATATCACATCTGCGTACTCGCCATCTAAAAATAAGAACTTTCCCTATGTTCCCTAGTATTGCACTGCCTGGATCTAGATTTTAGAGGAATATTTTGCCTCTGTTTTATAAAGGAAAATGCCCCCCCCCCAGCCAGTATAATTCAGTTTCTTAGTTGCCCAGGTAACAGTTCCTATTCCAGATCTGGTTGCTTCTCTCAGAAACAGCTGGATCACTGTGATGTATAGCTGGTCACTATGACACACATTGTGTAAACCAATCCCCAATGGACAAGCCATTCTGCCTCTGTACTTCCTGCTTGCTTATCCCATATAAGCTCTAGACCACTAGAGATCAGGGCCTGATGGTTTGGGAGTAATACAAATCAGTGTTTGTCAACATAAAATAAATCTGCCTCTAAATACTGAGTGTCATTTCAGTGTTTCTGTTTGCTGTTGCAGTTTGAACAGAAATATATCACAGAGTTCCAGAAATGGATCATCGTGAATACTTCCTATGCCTGAGCACCTGTGGGTATTGATACTTTCCCGCCCACCTCAGGAGTTCTGGACACCTGCCAGGGCTCCCTAGATAGTTGCCAAAGCATCCAGACCCAGAGGCCATGTCTAATGGAAAGTTGCTCTGCATAACTTTTTTCTTTTCACCTAGAAAGAGCTGACCTCTTCCCCACATTCACAAATCCATAGCACAGAGTCCCTGGACCCAGACATTTCAAAGCTGCCAGAGTCTGCGAGACAGGCAGTGCAATCTAGTCCTCATCCTTGTACTCTTTCTGTGTCCTGTTTGAAGCATCACTTATTGCCCTAGGTTAGCAGAATTTCTCATTGGCAGCAGCTGCTAAAGGCTGAGGCAATCTTGACCATGTACCCCTGCCAACTCGCAGTTTTTGGGTAAGTCTGGCAAGCAGGGCTCCTAGTACTCACCCTGCCTACCCATTACCCTCTGTCTCCCTGCCTGAGCAGAACCCCCCGCAACACACACACCTGCCTGTGAAGAAATCCTTCTATTATTTGCCCTGAGAGACCTTCAGAGGAACAATACAGCCAACCCTTCCTGCAATCTTCCCTGGCCAGTGGGGAGCCTGCTTTAGAAGAAACTTAAAGGTGAAACCAGAAATGCCAAGGTAAGACCATTTACTAGAAATCTCATGGCTTGACCTGTCTTCAGACAAACGTGACACTAAATGTCTTAGATGGATAGAACCAAACCTTCATCATCCTCAAAGATCAACTCTCTTGTGAAGTCCCTAACACATCCCTACTTTTTCCTCGTGATGTCCCTGAGGCCCTCCACCTTGGTCATCTCGCCTCCATTTTCTCCCATCTATCACATACTTACTCCTGTCCTCTTTCTAAAATATGTCCCTGATCATGTTACTCTCTTCCTAAAAACACACCAATGGCTCACCACCACCTCTAGTGAAAGATTCACTATTCCACTTAATCTGATTTCTGGCCCTGCATGGTCTATCTCAGCTGCGTGGTCTGGCTTTTATCCTACTACAAACTCACTTTCAGTATGCTGCTCCCCAGGCCCCAATAAAACAAACGCTCTACCCTTCCTTTACTCTGGCTTTACCCCTCCACTTCCTTCCCCTGGAATGCCCCTTCCTTTCCCATTTTCTCCTACTTGAAAATTTCCTCGTGCCTCTAGACTCACTTCATGTGCGTCTTCCTTCCCAGAGTGTCCCAGTTCAAATGAATCTCTGCTCCACAGCACAGCCAAGTGTTGGAGCTCGTTGGATGTGTTTGTCTTTCCCAGTATTAAAAGCTCCTTGAAGTCAGACACCATGTGTTATTTGTTAGTCACTGCGGTCAGTCCCCACCCATTTCCTTGCATCCAAGTGCTTGGCATGGACTGAAGACTAAATGTACTGCGCAGCTGAAGGGATTTTTGTAAGCTCTTTTAAAAACCACTAAGCCTGCCGCATGGGATGGGGACTTGATGACTGAGAAACCCAGGCACACAGAGGCTATGGCGGAGTGACTAGCTTGAAGATGAGTTCAGAAAGACACAGAGGTTTCCTGGAGAACGTGCTCCAGCAGTGGGAAGGCCAGCCCAGGTGGTGGCACCCTTTTTCTCTGTTTGTAAGAGCCAGGTGGCCTCTTTCTCTCCTCAACCTCTTCCTCTCCAGCTCCCATCTGTAATTGTTCTCCTGGGGAGATTAATGTCTGTAATGGTGCAGTGATTAGCTCTCAGTCCTGGTGTGCGTTAACCTTGACTAGAGGGTGTCAGCTAATGAGCGAGAGGGAGTAAGGATGCATGGGAAAAGGCACCTTTAGTTGCTGCATTGCTGTCTCCAGGACCAGGCTTGGACTGAATCTTTACACATTTCTTTTTCACTCCCAGGTAAGAGACATCATTATAGATTCTCCTGGTTTCATGTCCTATGGAGGTCGTTTTTATTTTAGTTAAATCTCTCCACAAAATAAACAACATATTTCTTTCCACAAAGTACCCTTATCTGTGGATTTCTGGCTGCCCTAGCCATAGGGAGACACCAAGCAAAACCGTCACTTACTAACCGAGTGGCCCCTGACAAACTACCATTTGAGGCTCTGTTTACTTATCTGTCAAAGAGATAATTATTATACCTATTTCACAGCCTCTGATGGAGAGGTTCACTCCATAGTATGAGCTGTTAAGATTCCTACTTCATCCAGGTGCACGTGGTGACACTGGGCCGTCTCTGGGCTTCCCTTTTCCCTCCTTTACAGTAAGGAGTGGGTTACTCTGCCACCAGGAACCCATGGGTGCAAGTTACCTCTCCCCTTCGCCCATACTCCTTCCCCCCAGACGCTGAGTCAGGAAATTAGAAAGACAAAAAGCAGCCAGATGACTTACTCAGATAACCCTAAATGAAAAGGGGATTCAGGCTGATTGTGTCCCAAGTATTAGGCTGATGTATTTGTAGGTGATACTATTACCATGTAAGCTAGATCTATGGTCCCAAAATTCAACTAACTGACACAAGTTCCCACAGTTGCCTAAGGTAAAATTTGACATGGGTCCTCATTAAAGTCCACCTTCTTGCTGAGAGTGCAGAGACAGATCCAGAGGGGAATCTGGGGTGGCAGTGTGAAGTTATACAGTGCCGTAGCTGAGGGCATGACGCTCAAGACCACTGAGAATGAGTCCTGCTCCAACAGTGCAGGTGCCAGGGTTCTAGTGTTAAAAGAATTATTTAGTGATACTTGTTAGAGCACAATAAAGGCTGACTTTATTCAGGACCACTATGATAGGTACAGGGGCCGTAACAATAGGATTCTGCAGTGAAAGTGAAAGATTGGGCTTAACTCCCACAGCAGCACAGGTAGGGGAGAGTTTATAACCAAGGAACAGCTTGACAGTCAGTGGGTGGAAAATGACAAAGAGGAGACATCACTGGTAACAGAGATTCTGTCTAAATCTCTCTAACAGGATTCTTGCTAAAGCTTGGCCAGGGAGACCAGAGATCATGGGGAGGGGTTGGGAAATGAGGAATCTGGTCAGCAGTGGAGAGGATCAGATATCAGAGGTGAGGAGTTTTTGCTAAAATCGAACTTTTACAAAGAAATGCAGATGGGCCGAGGAGAAAGTTCAGAAGCAGACACAATTTTGGTCAAGGGAAGAATCTTTGTTATTGGATTAAAAAGTAGATAGGTCAGGAGGTGGGAAAGGAAAGAACTAAACTAGAGAGATTCATGTTGGCCCTGAGGAATGACAGGTGTCTATCTAGATGGACTCTGCTTTATGTCGGGGTCACCTCACCAGCAGATAATCACTGAGTTCAAGAAAATGGGCCAGGAAGTGCAGGTGGTCAGAGTCACTTATTCTGAAGGTATCACAAAGGGTGGAGACAGAAGCTCCAGATGGGAATCAGTCACAGTGATCTGGAGGGTCTCTAAAGCCAGAGGTACAAGGGACAGGGTCACTGTAAGGGACAGGGTCATTCTGCTGGAGTGTGTGTGTGTGTGTGTGTGTGTGTGTGTGTGCACACATGCACATGTGTGTGTGAAAGGGTGTGAGTTTGTGACTCTCAGGAGCATAAAATGAAGCTGGTGGTTCACTGTGGCCTTCTGGGCAGTTGGTCTTAGTGTCACTGACCACACCATTTGCAGTAAATCTTCCTGCACCTCAGCAGGCTCTCTGTATAATCATTTGAGCCACTTCCCATGGGCAGTGGTAACCACAAGGGCCCTGTAATGGTAACCACAAGGACCCTGTTTGACCAATTCCTGGGCAAGGTAATTAATTAATTTTTTTCATGAGTTGTGTCTGGAGAAGCAGCTCAGGTTTTAGGGAAATGATGCCTCTGGGAGCTGGTAAAAGGCCAAGGGGGGACATAGTCACCTGCACAGAGTGCCAGGCCTCTCTATCTCTGCCTAGACTCAGCAGTGGTAGCAGTGGTGGTGGTGGAGGGGGGAAGAGTTCCATCCTGAGGGCACACACTGAGCTCTAGGCCCTTTCTCCACCTCTGGTGGGATGACTGCAGCAGCCTGGATCTTGACAGACAGACCTGGAGCCAGGTCTCTGAAGGAAAAGCTCTGGGACTGAACCTAGAACTGAAGCAGGTCCCCTGCCTGTGACTTGCTCCATGCACTCTACTCTGCCGTAATCAACTTGCCGCTCATTGTAGGGCTCTTCAGAGGTTATGAACTATCTCATTGCACTGTAATTTATAGGCAGCAAAAATGCTGTACAGGTGAAATGTTGTTTCTTTATTCATTAATGCAGCTTACTAGCATCTACTCTGGCCAAGCCTTGTGTTAAATTCTGGGAACTCAGAGATGTATATGCCATGGTATAGAAGGACGCTTGAGGGTTTCGCAGCAACAGAAGGAACGAAGGTTGTGAAGAAGCAAGTTGTAAAAGTTGTAAACAAGCAACTCATGATGCAAGGTGACAAGTGCCATATATGAATCCATTTTTTCCTACTATAAAGAAATACCAAGGTTTGGGTACTAATAAAGACAAGCGTTTGTTTAGCTCATAGAGTAGGAGGCTAAAGTCAAAACAGCATGGTCCTGGATCTGAGAGGGTCTCCTTAGCTACATCACCTCACGGGAATGGCACCTCCCTGGCACGAGCTTATGTGGGAGCCAGAGATATCATGGTAGCATAGGAAGCCAGCCTGGAGGGAGGGGCCAGTCTTGGGACTTCCCACTAGGCCAGTGATTAAAGGTCTGACAACTTCTAAACTATGTCACACTGAGGGCTAAGCTAATAACTCTCAAGTCAGTGTGAAAATGTGGACTTACACTCCTAAAAGTTTAGAACTGCGAGGTCTTATTATCATCTTTTCCGTAAAGTGTATTTTTCCAGTACAATCTGGGACTAACACCTCTCCTCTTCTTCCCTGTTTCTAATGACCATAGTCTCTGTTTTAAAGGTGAGAAGATGGAGATCCTGAAAATGTAATTGGATTGACCCAGGTCCTGTTTGAGGTGGAGAGCAGTGCAAAGTCAGAACTGAAGTTAACGTGTAGGGTTATGATGCTTCTGATTATGCAGTGCCACAGCCAGCAAGTCCCCGTAGATGAGGATACACTGATACAATTGCTTAGGGACCTCTGTGGGGAAAACCCTCCACCATCTCCCTCTTGAGTTACCTGGATCCCAAGGCCAGAGGTGATTGATTTTTGCCATCACTGTTGCCCCAGCTTCTGCAAGGTCCAAGGTCAAGCTTCATATCCCAGGAAGAGAGAAAACATCCTGCTGTTTGTGCTGCTGGCTGCACGAACCCCAAAGTTGGTTCCTTGTTCAGAGCACAGAAACAGAGGTTTCAGGAAGAGCAATCTAGTGAATAACACAGCTCCTCCTCCTACGCACTTCCATGCCTTAGGAGTCTTTGTACCCCCCCCCCCCCGGCCCGCGCAGCGGTCACTCCCCACTCTGCCTCTCAGTCACCGCCTCAGTCTGTCTCCTGCTTCTGTCATGGGGGCATCTCTGTGGGCATGTTGTAAATATAACTCACTAGGAAGGATGCACTTACATTCTGCTCTTTCACTCCTGTAGAAGGCAACCAGATTTAGCAAATAAAAACACAGGGCAGCTGGTTAAATTTGAATTTCAGATTCATGGTGAATGCTTTGTAAGTATGTCCCAAATGTTGCATTATTTGGTGCTTGTCTGAAACTTCAGTTTAACTGAGAAAACTGTGTTTTAAGTGACAGATCTACTCCTAGCCAAGGAAATGGTCCCATGTACTATTTCCTCTGACCGGAGAGAAACTGTTTGCACTTGTTTTGCTTTGATGATCTGCTTGACTGTGTTAAAACAATGGGTCAAAATACACATGTGTCTGGGGAGTTCAGATGTCTGCATTTCTAGAAGAATGTGGGAAACTGCCTCCAAATATTGGTATTTCTGGTGATTAATGACAAGCAATGTTTGTGCCTGATGCTAGTATCTCCTTCCGACTGGACAGACAGATCAAGTTAGTGAAAACAGTTCAGCACCTGCTTCTATCCTGAGCCCATCTCATTAAGTACCTTTGCTTTCCAATAGGCTCTTTTGGCATGTGTAACCATTATGGTTAATGTGTAATTAAACTCTGGAAAACATCTGCTTAAGGCCAGTGCCTGTCTCTTCTCTGTAAACAGTAATTTATTAAGCCAGGAAATAAACTGTGCATACTGGAGAGAGGGGCACCCTTCAACCTCTATAATTTCCAACAGAAGTAACCCCTTAAGAATTACAGCATACATTTCATGCAAAATGAATGAAAGAAATCATCTACAGCTATTACCCAAGAGAATACAAATGGATTGTTTTAGAAAGCCCTAAACTCGTGGGGGCGGGTCGGGGGTGGGGTGGGGAGGCCTGCAAGCCTTGAAGCTAGAGACTCCAGCATGGCTCTGGGAGAAGAGACTCTCACTGGCTCTGAAGGGCAGCAGGGAAAGCCAGAAAACGTCAGCCCGGGGGCGTGAAAGAAAAAACTCAGCAGAACTTGGATGTGTTTTTGTAGGGTCTTCAGGGGCAGACAAAGCTGGAATATATCAGAAATGGCTTCAGGTCTTTTCTCTTGGGCCTCAACACAGTTCAGCTGCCTCCTGATGCCGCTTTTCCCTTTGTGCCCGGCTCAGCACATGTGAACCTCGCTCCTGTCACAGGAACTGACACTCTGCTTACATGGACACCAGCCCTGACTGTGTAGCATGCCTTGCCTGCCTGCCTGCCTTCCTCCTTCGTTCCCT
>PVLD010009065.1:29859-79583 GCA_004027595.1 Dinomys branickii | reverse complement strand
ACTGTCTGACTAAATTTGCATGTCTGTATATGGGTCCATACATCTACAATTCGAAGATATCAATGGATAAAGCAACAACTACTGTTGAGACCATATCACCTTGTCTATAGATTAGTTGTGATTGTACTATTTTCTATGATAATGGGTGTCTGTTTGTCAATATGTTTTTGTACTTTTATGTTTATAAAATAAAAAAAAAAAAAAGAAGATGAAAAGAGTTGTGGGGATTAATTGTACAATGTAAATGTTCTTAACACTTAAAAATGATTGGGATGGTAAACTACGCTGTGTTTATTTTATTGCAAATACTTTTTAAATCAGAAATCATTTGAATTGTTCCTGTATTTTATTGTTATATTTGCTTATTGGTTATATAATCATGGGTCTTAGCTAGTAATTTTAATTATCTAGAAAAATAAAAGCAAGGACAATACTCCAAAACTCAGGGACTTTGTTTGTACTTGAGGCTGTCAGATCTTCCCAACAATCTCTTTATTCTGAATTTATAGGCAATTCTACCACACTTTAGTTGCCTTAGTTTTTGACCAGTGTCACACAGGAAATGTAAGTACAGATGAGATATGGAAAGCTATAAGCAGGAAACCGACAGTAGGAAGAAGGGAAGGCAGATTGCCTAATACTACAGAAGAGCATTACTCAAAAGAGCATATTTGACAATTTAAACCATATAGTATTTTTCCATCAAATAATACAGATGAAAATATCCGTATAGAGTCACTCAACTAATATTTATTAAGCAGCAGTTATGTGTCAACAGTCCATTAGTACATGAAAGCATTCACAGCAACACTAATAGTGCTTTGAAAAGGGGGATATTGTCGTTTACACTCCATTTTAGAAGGCAGAAAGAATATAATACAATGACAGGTATCAAAATTTAGGCACTTTAGCAGTAAATTCCAGTTTTCTAGACGTTGTACTTCTACAGAATATCTTGTGTTTCCCAACAACCTTGGGTCCAAATGAGATTCTGTTTAAGAGCTGTGTATGGTGTAGTGACCTAACCTACCTATGTGAACTTGAACCACTTTATCCCTTTGGCAACCAAGCAATTTATAAGCACATTGCTCATAAGAGATCACTACAGTATCTGCTTATTGTGATGGCACATTTGCTTTGTTAAGCATTTTCAATAGTTCATCTTGACTTTAACCATGAAATTTTCATGACTTTAGTCCTGTTTTATTGAGAAATTTGTGCAAATAGTAATAGTATATAGGTTTGGGCTATAGGAAAATCCAATTTTGGACAGAAAAAAAATAATGCTTGACCTACCATTGCCACACAATGATGACTTTTTATGACTCCAACTCTCTTTCCAGAGAAGTTATAAATTACAAAGGTCATCAATATAGTATCTAGCAGTTTATTTACAGATTCAATAACTGAATTCACTAGTAAAGAAATTGTTCGGGAAAATTGAGCTTACACAAAATTCTTGCTTATTATATTGCCTGGAAAAGGACCTATTTTTCGTTAAAATAAATTAATGAAATTTGGAGACCCTAAAGTTAAGCATGACTAATTATTACTGATTTAGCTTGTTCTATCACGAAGGCTTGTTGTTCTACCTGTGGTCTCGCCTATAAAACTAACAGTGAAGCAAAACTCTCTAGATGCCTGTTCTGTTGCTGCACCTTGAACAATCATCCTCTATTTTAGCAATGACACCAAAATATTTTTAATACTTGACAAAAACCAGGAAAATATTAGCAAAGTCTGAAAATACAATAATCACGGAGAGCTCCTGAAGGTAGCCGATGCTTGACAACTAGAAATCACATGACTTAAACTTCCAGTGTTTCGCATTATAAATTGTCTTACATGTGCCTACTTCTAGTTTAGGTTCTATAATGTAGAACTAATAAAAATTCCTTTTTCACATCCTTTTGTATTCCTGCAGAACTAATGTTACCATTATGCAGAATTTTTCATCTGTCAGTTTACAATGAAATGAGCTGGAATGAAAATCTCCCTCCCCCAGCCCTCTGTTATTTCTGTCTTGTCCGCCTTTTCCCCGGCCTTGCTTTCCAGCTCCCATGATGCTCTTTACTTTGGGTCTTACCTGTCCCACTGTGCCCGCTGCTGTTATTTCTCTTCCCTGTGTCAATCCTAAGGACTCTGGTGATTTCTCCATTGCCTTTCTCCTCTATCTGTCATAAAGTTTTCTTACTAGGTATTAGTCATCTGACTGAGAAGAAAAGATCAGTCGATCCTCACAATGTCTAGAATATCCAAATGTTTGCTGTTCCAAAGCCAGAGACTATATTTGCTTGTTTGTTTTTGTGTGACGTCCCACCCCAGCTGTCATCATTCTATTTATCTGCTAATCTCTCCATAGTCTGTTTTCACTTCCATGAAATGCTATTATTTTCCAAGTTTCCCCTTCTAATCCTCTTTCATTGGTCTAAAAGTTGTATATTTTAAATAGTCCAGTGATTGCATCCATGACCCATCTTAGGTGCTTAGCACTCTGGAATCAATTTTTTCACAGAGTCAGTATTTGTGAAGCCTCTGCTCTGTTTTACTATAACCCCAGTGCTATCATCTCACTCTGTGGGAAATCCAAATGCTCCCTCAAGATTTGTGCTCTTCTCTGTGTCCTGCATTTTGGGTAGCTTCTCCTTCTGATTTACTGTATTTGCAGAAGACTGAGTTCAGTTCAGTTTCTACAACTAGGAGTGGACCAGAGCCGTTCAGAGTGCTTCGTGTTCAATTCCCCTGAAAGGCACTTTCATGTAACAAACTTAACTGAAGGTTCAAAGACAACAGAGGAGACGTTAAACAATGTTGGTTGTGCGCTACTCTGAAGCTGTGATAGGCACAGCTGTGCCATTATTCCTCACATAGACGTGGAGAGTAGTTTGCATTACTGTGTCAATGGAGAGCCCTATCATTCAAAATAAAGTATGACCTCATTCTCATGTTATGAGAACAGTTCCATGTGAGACGCTTTGAGGATCTGCTTACTTTGCCCCGATGACTTGTAGGTGAGTGTTGTTGCCAGGATTCTTCATTAAGAACATTTTAAAGTAATCACCCTTCTCAGTTTCACCTGCCTAGCACAAAGGACTTATCAGCACCTGCACATGCTATGCAATTAACTTTGCGGTACTCTTGTCTTCTGTGTGACCTCAGTCATGCATACCCCTGTGTTATGGTTTAGATCCAGCCTCATGGGTGGGGCGTTGGGGAGGGGGTTGGATCACTGGGAGTGATAGTCATCAGTGGATTGGTGGGCTAAAGAGTTTATAGTTAAATGTGACCTGGGAGATAAAGACCGATTGGAGGAGGTGGGTCCCTGGGTGTGTGGCCTGGAAGGGTCTGTCTCCTTCACTCTTCCTTTAATCCCTCCCTGCTGCTTCCTGCTTACCTTGCTGTGAGCTCTTTGTCCTCTGAGATGCACCTCTGCCATGCTGCCCTACTTTGGAGTCACCTGATTATGAACCAAAACCTTTACAAATGTGAGGCAAAATAAACCTCTCCTCCTTTAACTTGTGGGCGTCAGGAATTTTGTTCAAGTGATGAGAAAGTAACTGAGGCACCCTGCGTATCTTGCCCTTGACATTACTACTCATAGTCCTTCTGTAAACACCCCCTTTCCCATCCTCTGTCCTTCTCGCGCCCTAGCCAGCAGGCACACAGCACCAGATCCAGGCAGTGAGGGGGATGCGGACATACCATAATGTTTTTATGAGCTTGCCTTTCTGTTAGATGGGGCTTGGCCACAGCATTCACCTTAGATTGCACCTCATACAGACATTCACAAAAGGGGACTTCAGAACTGCTGCAGAAAGTGGTAACATGCTGGGAAAAGTGTGTGTTTGAAGGGAGGGGGAAGTTTTAAGGAGGATTAATGGCAGTGTGTCTTTTACCATAATAACTTCCAAAAATTCAAGCATTTTGATCACACATCATGGTCTTCCAGGAAGGCTTAACCAAAGGGTAAGAGTCGACCTGCTTCATAATGAGCAAAACTAGCCAAGCAGAGGAAAGGTACCAAGCAATGGGTGTTGTGACCAAAACACTATGTGGAAAAGCACAGGAATGTGAAAGAGGGCACAGGGTGTTGGCAGCAGGAATAGCACACACGGCACCACAGGGACCAGTGACCTCGGGATTAGGGAAGTCAGGGCATCAGAATGCTAAGAGTGTGCCACACCATGCCGGTGAATACAGACTTGCCACTGATGGCTGTAGGTGGTAAAAACTTTTAATCAAAGAAGTGGCGTAATCCATTAGGTGAGTTTATTTAAGGTTGATTATTAACCCCAGCTATCTTATATTTTAAGCTAAAAATGCTGTTCTGTTATTTCATAAATACCACAGGGGTTAATATTAATAGTTTTGCAAATGAATCTTAGTTTCATTTTAACACCCAATATTCTATACACAATATCTCAAAGGGTGGTCTGGGGAAGCCCAGTAGCTGAGTCTCCAGGCCACTCACTTCCTCTGTTGTCTCCAGGCTCCCTCCTCACTGGAGGCAGGAGCCCAGAAAAATGTACACTTACCAGGGGCTCCAGATAACTTACGTGTACTAAAAGCCGAGGGCCACTATGCTACACTTCTGTAGGAACAGCATGACACTAAACAGTTTACTGAAGCATGATTTGATGTGAACTCATGCTATCAATGAAATACATTACTTGTAACACGCAGCAAAAAATCTCAAACATGTATATCATACATTTCAAAAAACAAATTCAGATATCAGAGTGTCTTCTTATCCTTTATAGACAGGCATAGCCATAACTCATTGGCTTATGCTCAGCCCTGCTCCAACTGTTAAATAGTACCTGCTGACTGCCACAGGTTTGTTTTTCGCTTTGGTTTTGTTTTGTTTTTGTCTTTTTGAGACAGGGCTTCACTCTGCAGTTCAGGCTGGACTTGAACTCACTTTGTAGCCCAGGCTGGCCTCAAACTTGTGACGATTCTTCTGACTCAGCCTCCTGAGTGCTGGGATTACAGGCGTGTGCCACCAGGCCCATCTTCCGCCACTGTTATGTGAAGATATTTTGCATAGTTGTGAACAATTTCAGTCAGGAATCCAATCTGAGCCCAGTTCAACCACAGTGTGTTCTTCTTCCCAATGGTGAGCTCCTCTGACACAGAGCCCACAGGGTTATGGACTCGGGCTCTTTAAGCAGGCTGGAGTTCTGGATTGAAAAGTTAACTACGTATGTAGTATGGCACTGTGCTTTAAAGTTTGCACACCATCTCCCCAAAATGTAGTTCACTCACGTGCCCAAAGGAAAATGAAAAGTCCCAGGCTCCAGATAGAATTTGGACCAGCGTGGAATGAGCACTGGATAGAAGAGTGCCAAGGCCTCTTAGGGTCTCAAAATCCTACGACTTTTGATCATGATTTCTGCCAGCAACACATGCAAATGCAAATGACCTGTGGTGTTTACTCGTGCCTGCCGAGAATGGTCAGCTTTAAGGTTTATTCACCAAATGTCTCAATCATTGTTCTTTAAAACTTTCCTATGTTTACTCTTACTATATATATATTTTTTAACAGGGAAGTCAAAACTAAGTTAGTAGTTTTCCAAATGGAAGAAAAATGTTACTTAAGATGAATTTAGAATGCTTATTAGTTTGAGAAAACAGTCAATAAATCACAGGACTTTAAATGTGAAGTCATAGAAAAATTTCCATCTTTGAGGTGAACATTTTATTATTCACTGTAAACTCTCTTTGTCATTAATTTTGAGTTTTAGAAAAATGATATTAGATGGATTTTCTATTATTTTTTTTAGCAAAGTAAATAATGCACATAGTAAAAAATAATAATAACATGCTGGTAATATTAAAAACTTAGGACAAAAATAGAATCCTTCTCCTGAGTGCATCTTCCCAGTCCCTGTCTACAAATCAATTTCTACTCCTGCAGCTCTGTTTCTTCTGTTTATTTACCTTCATATTTCTGAAAAAAATGGGCTTATAGAGTTCTTAAAAATTGCCAACTTTAATGTCATTAGTTGTTTTGCAGTTTGGTAGAAGAGGAGTCACATGATTTACTACTGTCCTTTTTCTTGATTCTTCTCAAAAGACCTTACATTATAATTTCTGCTTAAATCAGTATGCAAAAATTATGAAAATTATGCTCACTCCTCGGTCACTACTTCCCATGTTTGTAAATTTTCTTGGACACTTTATAGTTTTCTACTGTTACACTTGTCAGACAGCCTGTCGGTCCCTTTGTTTCCTTGGTGTCCTCTCTGCACCCTCACCCACTGCCTCTAGCCTGGGCTGAGTACACATGATCTTCCTAGGACTGCCCTTGTGAGTTAGATCCTGTCTTCAGGGTCCTGTATCTTTTCTTTTCTTGAACTAATTCCCCTCTGTAAGGGGAGCAGATCCCGCAGTTATTAACTATGAACTTGGGTGTAGGCAGTCATCTTTTTGATTCATTACATATTTTTAAATATCCTTGTGTTTCCTCAAACTTAATATGCTAGTTGGCTGTTAATAGAATCTGGACTGAAAGATCAATATGCTGAACAACCCTGAAGCCATTTTCACATCTCCCTTGTGGAAATGCTGTGGACACAGCCAATGTGGTTTTGATTCCAGGCCCTACGTATGTGTTTGTTGTCTTTGCTGTCATGTATTCTAGAATCTTCTCTTTGTATCCTGTGTTCTATAATGTTGGGATAAGGTGTCTTGATTGTATGTGCCTATTTAATGTACACCATCAATCTGAAAAATTCATTTTTATCATTTAAGAAAATTTTCCTTTGTACTATTTCTTTAACAATTTTCTTCTCAGTATCTTCCATGTTTTTAATTTATCTATTTATTTATGTATTTGAAACTCTTGTTGGTCAGACTCTGATCATCCTGGATTGATCTTCAAATTTTCTTGTTTTTTTTTTTTTTTTTCTTATTGTTCACTACTTCTTTTTGTCCTGATTTCTGGAGTTTATCTTATATCATTTCAAACCCATTTTTAATTTTAATTGTGACTCTGTTATTTATTGCCATCTAACAAATTATCTAAAAATGTACAGCTTAAAACAGCAGACATTAATCAGATCTTTGGATCTGACATGTCTTCTAAAGGTCAGCCTCACTGGGTGCTGTGGGACTCAGATCTCTGAACTGTTTGTGGGGCTTCAGTTATCAAAGCCTGGATGGTGTTGGAGGACTGGTGATCAGGACTATACACAGACACAGGACTGTTGCTAGAGGCCTCAGTTTCTCCATCACTGGGACTCTCTGGAAGACTGCCGACGTGACACCTGGCTTTCCCCAGAGCAAGGAATCCAAGAGAGACCCCAGAAGCTGCAAGATCCCTTTATGACCAAGTTTCAGACATGACATATTTTCACATCGGTTACACTGGCCAATCCTGACACAGTGTGGAAAGAGACTACATAAGGACCTGAACACCAGGACACAGGGTCATTGGGTGCCATCTTGGAACCTACATACCACAGCCCTGTATTCCAAATTCACTGTGTACTTACATCCCCTTTCTCTTCTACATGTGCCCACTTTCCTGGAGTCTCCTCTTCTGGGAATCCTCCAGCACTGCAATCCAAACAGGTTAACGCTGGACTTCTCAGCTCAGACCCCAGGTTTTCATCCACAGGACTAGGAACTGCCATCAGCGCCTAGAGTCAGCCCAGCACCCTGTGGTGTCTGTCCCTTCCGCCATGCTGTGTTCCCATTCTTTTCACTTCGCAAGAATATCTGCCTTGTTTCTGAGTTTGAGTTTTTCTTTTCTCTCTTCGTGTTTTATCTTGTGTCAGAACAAAGGAAACACGCTGGTGTTCACAAACTTGCTGCTCCACCTGGCTCCAAGTGTCCTGTTGCCATCCACCTTGCAAACGTTAATTGACAGTTTCCTCTGCGTCTTTCTTTCTCACCTCTTATTTTGGGCAGCTTTCCCTTCCTGGGGACAAAATGAGAAAAGATACAATGTGAAGGAGGAAGTGGTTTATCTGGCTACATCTGTGGAGGGCTCAGACCATGGCTGCCTCCCAGGCAGCAGCGCCACTGCCGAAACACACGGTGGAGCAAAGCCGCTCGGCTCACGGAGGCTGGAAGCAGGACCCAGGGGAAGGACGCTAACAAGAGATGCACCCTCCGAAGGCCTGCCCCCAGTGACCCAGGCCCTCCAACCTGGCCCCACCTCATAACATCCAGCTAACATGCACAGATTCCTCCACCAATGAGTGTAACAGCCCATGAGCCAACCAGCCCTCCAGAAGTCTCGTAACCCAGTGAAGCTGACAATTAACATTACCTGACAGACCTACTTTCATTGCCTTATGGGTTGATTTTGACATGCCTTATCCACCCTGTTATTCTATACTTCAAAAGCGGAGGACAAGTATGAAAGTATTTAATAAATTATATTTTGGGGTTAACTCTTACCCACACAAGCAAGCCTGTTTTTCCTGCTTATTATTTGGAATGACCCTGCTACTTGAGCCATGTCCACACTTTCAGATGATGCAGCACGGGTTGTCTCTAGGACCTAAAAGAGACATGTGTTTGGAAAAATGGCTTTGTCTCAGCACTGACCCTCAAGCATGTGGGCATTCCTTTCTTCATGCTTGTAGGTTAACAGAAAGAAATAGGTGTTTTCTGAAATGTCTTACATTTCTGTGATTCAAACAGGGTTTTAGGCAGTTCCTAGCAACTTTCACAAATCAACAAAATAGAACTTTAGAATACTTTAATATTTGTGCTTGACAATTGGCATATATTTAGCCAAGGAGCAGCTTGTGAGGGCAGTATAAGGCACATGTGCTCCACATGGACAAGATCGAAGGATGGTCTCACCAGGAGGTTTGCGTGCAAAAAAGGAATAAGCACACTTACAGGGCAGTCTGGAGAACTCCCAAGTAACTGGTTAAATTGTTGGTTAACAAGCAAAGTCTCATCAATTGCTCCTTTGCTGGTTGTCTTATAAAGGGGAGCAGATATGTTTTGTATACAAACCACATTCTGGTTTTTTTTTTTTTATATTTTCAATAGCACTTTCTGAAGGAACCATTCCTACAAATGGACAAACCTAAGGGACCCCCAATATCTCAGCATGTTTCTTCACTCGCCATCCTGGAGTTTGGATTTTCTACTATTTGGAGCTTTTGTAGCATTTTTTTGTGTTAAGAATGATTGGTTCCAAGAAGACATGTCAGTTTGCATTGGCCAGCTTTCCCACTATTGGTACAAAGTAGGGGTTACCCACAGCTTAAGGAGAAGTTTACTTTGGCTCATAGTTTTAGAGGAGTCAGTCCCTGGTCAACTGGTTCCGCGGTAGAAACATCATGGTGGCGCCAAGATGCTCAGTTCCTGGCAGTCAGGAAGCAGAGCAAGGGGACAGTGCCAAAGAGGAAGGAACCAGGAACCACACGTACTGGAATACCCAAGTCTGTTAGTCAGCTTTTCTGTCATTGAGACAGAACTGACATCCACAGCTTATTGAAGGAAAGTTTACTTGACCTCACAGTTCAGGAGATACAGTACACGGTCAGCAGGCGCTGGGGCAGAAGCATCAGGACAGAAAAGCATTGCAGAGCAAAGTTCATGATGACCTGGAAGCAGAGCAGGGGAACAGTGCCTCAGAGAAATGGGCTAGGGGCCATCAATAGTACCCAAGGTCATACCTCTATGACACACTCAGAAGTGTGCTTATCAATCTTGTAGTTGTTTTTTAATCCAATAAAATTGACAAATCACACGAAGGTCATGCCTTCATGACCCACTCAGACACACCCAGAAGAGCACTTTACCAGTCCCTTCTGTGGCTCCCAAGCCAATCAAGTTGACAATGAAGATTAACCAAAAATTAACCCATTAGCACACAAAACACTTTATGAGCTTAGCTCTCAGAGAGAAGATTCATCAGTGAATTTTACATGAAAAAGCAAATAGCACCCAAGAAAAAGAGCTAGAAGAAGCAAGAGGAGGTGGTCATGGCTGTTTTGCTATGCCCTGGAGTCTTAACCTGTCTGGCCAGTGTAGACTTCCCCCAGAACAAGGGAATGAGGAAAATAAGAATGCAGTAGAAAATGTTTATGAAGTAAAAACTAATTGTCTCTGTTTCAAAGGAGTAGATAATTTTCTTGTGGGAATTTACTTGCTTTCTTTATGCTGTTGCAATTTTCTTTTGTTATGAACAGAATCACAGTGGATAATAGGTTCGATGTTGCTTGGCAAATAGCAGCATGGATTGGTTGGTTTGTGTTTGCAAATGGTCATTTCCGTTACCTGGAAAAATATAAACAAGATGGTCCTATGTTTGTTTCTACTAATTTTTTTAAAAACTTCACTTCTCTGTAAGGTTTAAAGCATTAGAACTTTTGAACTACATGATGTACTAGATTCTTCTGATCTTCAAATTGCATCACCCCCCCAATTTTGGACCAAAGTATAAATGGGGAGGGGAGGTAAATAGAGGAAGGATGGGAAGAGCAGAGTGAGTCCTATCTGCTCTTCCAGGTGGAAGAACCAGCTCCCACTGGAGCGCAAGCCAGTTCTCCTTTAAGTTTCGATCCTAATATCTTAAACAACTTTCATACGACCACAGAAAGAAAATGTAATCAAGATAGTTTGTATTGCATATAGGCACACTTTTCCTGTAATAGTAAATATTAGGTTTCATAAGCTAAGAGACAGAATTAAGGCTATTACATAGATACCTATGTACTAGGAGAGAAAAAATATCCACAATATTTTTATTGGTGAAATACAAACTTTACTTATGGACGCTGAAACTTGCAGTTGAAATAATCTTCATATATTTCAGGACTTTTTCAGTGAGATAAGACATAAAGCCATTCTTAGCTCATAGACCACACAGAAGTGAGCAGAGAACTGGATGTAGTCTGTGGGCCACTTTGTCAACCTTGGGTGTATACAGCATGTTTCAGGAACTGCTGTGCTATGTTTACCCTGGGGGCTTTACAGTGCACCATCAGAGGTGCAGTGACACTCTTTGGCCAGGAAAAGGTACATGTTCTCCCTTTTGCAGGGTCTTGGAGGCCCCCAGAACCTGTTGATAAGAAATGTACCCCAGGTGTTGAGAGTGTGTCTTTGGGTCAAATCCCCGGGGCTCAGATTCAAACTCATTCTTACCATGGTCCCCTAGCCTCTTGGTGTTGCGGTTTTCTAATCTGTCAAAACAAGGCATGAATAAAACAGAACGCAAAGAGGAGAGTTCTGAGCACAGCTCTGTTCATAGTTCTCAGAAGCACCGGTGTTCTCATACACCACGGGACACTTATTTCCTCTACCAGTGCCCTTATCAAGGGCCCTGTAGAGTCTTCATCATGCATGAGTGTTGGAGGCTTCTCTGTTCTCCCAGATTTAAAACCTTTTGGGAGAAAACGAAGAAGAACCTGGAATTAATGATTCTAGGTGCATACCACTGCCTGCACTGAGACAGGCCAACCATTCTCCTATTGTTTATTCCGAAATGAACTCTGACTGCCAGCTTCTTTGTCAGAGCCAGTCATCTGCATGCCCACACTCACCCAGAAAATCAAAAAATGGGTGGCTGGCTTAGATCGTCTAGACTTGCAATGGTCCCTGGACAGGAGCTGAGAGATAGGAAGTGGCAGCTGCAGTGAGATGTGTGTGATTCCCCAGTGTGCGGCTGGCACTTGTGGGTGGGCAGGAGCACCCCTGCAGAAAGGCGCTCATGGATGTCCCTCTCCTTCCCTGCTGGGCAAGCTGCCAAGGGTCGCAGTCAGTGCTCAAAGCAGACACAGTGGAGGCAGCGCAGCAAAGGGTCTGTCTGGCACGGTTTGGCCCGGACTTGGTCAGCTCTTCTTTTCACAGAAAACCTTTGCCTCAGGCAATTGGCTTGGCAGAGTGGCTGGCAGGGTCAATAGTCATAATGCAAAATCAACAGACCTGCTCAGTGAGCTGTGAACCAGCTGTGAATGGTGCCAACTTGCCCTCCCACTGAACCAGGCTGGGCTGGGTGTGGGGACGAGAGGGAAAAGGCACCTCTGCCTCACACGCAAGCACAGAAATGGGACCTGCTGTGTCCAGCATAGAGAAAGAGGAAATGACCAAGATCATCATGGAAATCATTTTCTGGACTATTATTGGACAATGAAAATGGATGTACTTAATTGTACATGGTGGTACATGGCTATAATCCCAGCTACTAGGGAGGATGAGGCAGGAGGATCACATGTTTGGGGCTGGGATGGACAACTTCGGGAGACCCTGATTCAAAATAAAATTAAAAAGTCTGGGAATGTGGTTCAGTGGTGGAGCACTTGTGCAGCATGTGCAGGGACCTGGGCTCAATCCCGTGAAAAAAGTATCTTGTGTGTAATTACACCCTTTATTTAAAAGGACAATTTTGTACTGCTTGCCGTGCCGTAGGGATGTAAAACACTGTTCCTACTTGCAGATTAGTGCTAGTGATAAATTCTCATTTAACAAGCAGTGATAAGTGAATAAATTACCAGTAGCTCACAGTGACCCACGTTAATTAGTATCCTACATACGGAACTATCCTCTAAGCGCTCTACCTGTGATAACCAATTGAACTCCATTCCACAGATGTATCAATGGAGGCAGCAGTGTGGCTTAAACTCACACCAGGGGTTTGGCAGGGCTGGGACTTAGACTCAGGAAATCTGCCTCTGGAGCCAGTGCCCTTCACCGCAGTGGCACACAGCCCCTCACGGCATGTGACGTGCAGGTGGTACCGCAGGATGCAGGGACGGGACGTGGGTGAGGTGTGGGCAATGCCTCTCGGCACTTGGGCGCTGTGTGGGTAAAGATGAAGAGCACCAGAGAGCCAAATCCGCGCCCCTGGAGGTGCTGCTTCCTTTGTCTCATGTGCTTGATGTGGCACCTGTCATTTCTAAGCCTCGAGTACCGTGAGGGTCTCTAAACAGTACTTTATTAAACAATACACATTGTAGTGCCTATGCTCATGATACTTAACCAATGAACATACTTTAAAAATACTATCAACAAATACAAATTAGGTCACTTATAGTGTGGCAAAAATAATTTCTAAGACTTTACTGGTGCTTTGACAGGAAGAAATATGTGAGAAGAAAATGGCTAGTTCAGGATGACCAAAGAAAGACATGGCTAGAACCTGGATGGTCAGGCTGACCACACATGGTCTGGCATGGGACCTTGTAGAGAAAGAGGAGACCCCCCCAATACCTAATTCCACTAAATGCATAGTGATCTGCACACGGCCTGTGATCACATCTCAACTCCTCACAGAAACCCCACAAGGCAGATCCTAGTATATTCGTTTCCACATGGGGCAACTTGAGAGTATTAATTAATCTGTGCAACGCCCCAGTTAGCAGCTACCAAAGCTAAGAGTAGATCTTACAGGGGTGGATCCACACACTATGCACACATGACCTGTGACTTCTGGACTTGGAACCCTTCTTAGACTCTCCACAATGAAATTTTATTTTTTAGTCCAAATGAAGCCATTCAAAATGAATGCAATTGGGCTGGGGATGTAGCTCAGCGGCACAAGCGCCTGCCCAGCAAGCACAAGGTCCTGAGTTTGATTCCCAGTACAAAAAAAACTATGCTGAAAATGAATGCAACTATTGAGAAAATGACTCCATAAGGTCAACTAGTTAATATTCAAAAGTGGGAAAATATCATAAAATCTTGCATCATTTCTGAATTTCAAGGTGGAGAGAAGTCACAATGGTTGTTTCCTGTTCATGATAAATGATTTCTTATTCCATCAAGGTGTACTATATGAAAACTAAGAGCTACTGTATTGTTGGAAAGGGAGAAGTCATAAAAATGTTGCTTTAGAAATATCCATCAGTTATGTTTCTTTAATAACAGCCTCTGGCCATACTGGTTTGTAAGCGCTTCAGCATTTTAATAACAGTTAATGAATTATATCCCACTAAAGTAGTTAGAGTGTTTCAAAATAAGTCCATAAAAATGGATAAAAATCAATGCAAATGAAAATATGGCCCTTATATCTTTTAGTCAAATAATTTATTTGAATGTTGACTTATTGAAACCTATTTTTCCAAATTAAAATTTTATTTGAAGAAAAACGGCATCATAAAGAGAATTTACTGTCTCAAATTCTGAGCCGCTGTCACCACCATTCAGAATCACTGAAGTGCCTGGTTTTAGGGGGCCTCATACCAGGGCCGCTATCACATCGCACGGGAGGGGCTTGTTTCTAGACCAGCAGCTGAACAACTGGCAGGGAGCTGCCCTGATCATCATTTTGAGTTCATGCAATCAGGAGGAGCATCAACAGACATGTCAGCAAAATTGTCCCATACTCTGAAATCCTCGTCAGCCCAATTATACACATGCACGGGCAGCCCGTGCCTCGCCTGTTTAACTGAGAGTTAAAGCTGGAACAATTTGGGAGTAGTGCTGCTAACCCTGGCGTAGAAAGGCAGCTGTGGACAGAAGCCTCATCAACAGTGTGGACACACGCACGAGGTTGATGAGGCAGGTACGTACGGAAGGTGAGCACGGTAATCCATCTGGGGCAGACTAGGACTCTCCACACTTAATATACAAGAGGCCAACTGAGGCCAGGTCTTCTCCCTAGCGCACCAGCAAGAGCCTGACTCACTACCAGATTTATGACTGCCAACCTGTAGTTGTTTTTACTCTAATTTCTCCCAGTTGCACTTGTTATTGGAACAAAATAATTTAATGAAGCATGAATGACTTGTTTAAATATGAATACTTAAAAACTGTTTCTGGGAAAACAAGGTTAGAAGATTTGATAAAAACAAAACTGAAAGAAAATTACACCAGTAGAAGTGACTGAGATAATATTTGAAACACTAGGGGAAAATATGGTTTTATGTCAAGAAAGAATCTACACTCAAGAACTTTCACAAGTGTCTCTAAGCAGTCGACCTATTTCAAGGGTGCTGACTCTGGAAATTGTTAAGTGGTACAACTTAACAAGAACAGTGCAGTAAGTAGAACCTTACAAAACAGACCCATTCCCGCAGAATCCCTAGAGTCCCCTCCACCCTGTCTCACAAGCTTGAAGATTAGTGTTCATTAATGTATTTTAAATTAAAATAAAATGTCTAGTGTTCATGTATCTGTTTGTATTTGGTTTGGGTTTTTTGGGGGGAAGTTGGTTCGGCTTTGGTTTTTTGAAAGAGGGTCTTACTATGTAGTCCATGGTGACCTTGGACTCAAGATCGTCCTGCCCCGGTCTCCTCAGTGCTGGGATTACAAGCAAGCACCACACTGAGCTTGCTTATTTTGTTTCTTCATTTTACCTGACTTTTTCAACTATCTAACCAGCTGGTACTGAATAATCCAACAGGGCTTCTATTTTAATGTGAAAACAAACAATGTACAAGCAGAAACTTGATTATTATGCCTGAAAGTCCAAGATCCAAACTGAGGGACAATAATGAAAAAAGCCTGGGATATACTGTATATATGTGACAGAAAAGGGTGCCAACCCCCGTGGGAGGTGATGGGAAGCCACACCCCAGGCAAGGAGGGACCTCATGGGAACAACGAACGCACACTTCATTTCTGATGCCAACTGAGTGGCTCCTAAACGTTCTTCAAACCATGAGAGCCACTTGTTGAGACCTCAGGTATTACAGGTTGCCAGCAGTCATTGAGGTGAAATCTCAAGAACAAAATCAAACATGTGCTGCACATTAAACAGCTTTCCATTTTCTGCGGTAAGGATCCTGAGTAAAGCTGACGATCTTATCTAAAAGGAGTAATCTGAAATTGCAGCAGTGTTGAATCGTTAATTTTAAAAATAATGCTGTAATTGGATAAGAATATACTCTTGCTTGGGGGAGATGCATACAGAAATATTAGGGGTGAGATGTCAGGCTGCCTGCAATTTACTTATGAATAATTTGGCAAAAATGTGTGTGTGTGTGTGTGTGTGTATGTGTGTGTGTGTGTGTGTGTGTGGTGTGTGCAGAGAAAAAGGGAGGGAGGAGGAGAAATGGAATGGGAGGGATGACAAGCCAACAGTTTGCGAACCTAAATGTGAGGGTATGCGAATATTTGTTGCACTGTTTTCAGTTCTTCAGTTCTTCTAAATTACTATGTATTCTTCTTGGGATTTGCAGATTTTCCCAGAAAATGGTTTTAATCAAAGAAACTAATAAGTAATGAGCCTTGTGTTGAGTTTAATATGTGTTAAGCTAGCTCAAGTTTCTAGTTTCACCCTTTGCCCTCCCCATCGTGGACAACTTGCGCATAGGACGCATTTCAGTCGTGACAACCAAAGAACAGCCACGTAATTCATGTGCTTTAAAATTCCAAGTCCAAACGGAACACAGATTCCCCACTGTCAAGCAGAAGCGTCCATTCAGTGTGTATTACATGGCAGGAGAGTGATGGGAACAAGACTATAATTCCGCCTCCCCCTTGACAGTCAGTCACTCAGGAAAACAGCCTGGAAGGCACAGCTGTGAATATTCCATGAGAAGGATAGGAAAGGGGACCAGGTTTAGGCTGGCTGAGAGAGCCCTTCCCAGTCCTCATTGCAGTCCAGGAAGTTTATATTTGTAATACCCTGGAAAAGTTATTGGAATCCCATCAAGTTAATTCCAGTCTTCCACTCCCAGTGCAACCCGCGGTGTAAATAAAGACACAATAATATATCCAAAATGGTGGGGGATCAAGTGGGTCCTGAGTCAGGCTATGATAATGGTGATCTGGAACAAAGGCCTCGACCCAGGACTGAACCCAGGTTTTATTAATTCATGAAGAAGGGAGTGGCTCAAGGCTGAGCATCTGTGAGAATGGCGGGAAGTAGGGGAGTGCCCTGAGCTGGGCCAGGTAGGAGGCCTGAAATCACCCCTGCCATATGCAGAGAGAAGGATATGCAGGAAGAGTAATCTGCATAACACAACTGAGGGAATGTGTGATGCTTTGAGGTTGGTGCCTCAGCTCCGATGTGTAATCTTTTAGGTCCTCGGAAATCAGGCTCAGTTGCAGCGGACATCACGGAGCACGGTGGCTCTCCATTTCACCTTGGATTTATTAGGGAGCTACAGGGGCAGGGAAAACACTGCCCTGACCTCTTTGCTCCAAAGACTACACATCAGCTGGACCGAACCGCATTGCTTAAAGCCAGCTGAGGGGCTAAGGAAAAGTCCTGGCCAGCTCTGTGCACATCAATACATGAAAATAGGGTCAAGTTCAGCCAAAATGGAGACAATTGCTCCTCCTTCAAGGAGAGTTGCTCAGGGGGTCCTCCCACAGCCTGAAGCAAAGCAGCAAACAATTTATTTAAGATCAAAAGCCTTCCAATGATGACTAACAGATATGACTCTTGTTCCAAGAAATAAAGCTAAGCTTGACACCCGCTCCTTGTCACCTGGTCCCTTCTCAGGGGTTAAATGCTACAGATCTGTCTCTCCCTGGCCCTGGAGTGCTCTGAGTTCAGGCGCTGTGTGGCAACCGGTGGCTGAAGAATCAGAGATGCTCGTTGTCCATTTGAAAGCAGAGTCTCCATGCACGCCGGCGCACCAAGCCCGGGGCCAGCATGGGCTTTCTCAGCTGCATATGGCAGCCTCTGGGTGAGACTGGGGCTCTCCTCATGCTCTGCAGAAACAGCACCATAGTCCCTCCCCTGCTAGCACCAACCAGAAGGGGGACCCACACTTGCACAAACAAAAGCCCGACTTGTCTTCAGGTTGCGTTTGTTTGAGTCCAGGGACAGAAGCACCTCCCAGGGGAGGGAAGCTGACGGCCTGGGAATCCAATCTTACAGATGGTGGCCATGGTGTTGCGTGTCCTTAAATGTATGACCAACATGAACATAGAAATTTAAAAGCCCAGAAAGGCCAGATTAACATAATTAAGTCATAGTATGACCAGTGGCAGGAAAACTGGGTGGATGCGTCTTCTGCAAATATCAAATACCAGCACTATGGGGAACTACAGTTCCCTTCTTAATCCATGACTTTCCATGCACACAAACTAAAACGTGCATCCGCACGGTGTGGGTCAGTGGTGAGTGTCTGCAAACCGTTCTCTATTCCCTTCTGTGAGTGGGTAGAAAACCACTGTCTTCGTCTAAGGAAATACATTCAATTAAAAGTTGGGGGTAGTTTTTACACAAACAGAATTTCCTATTTCAGAACTCTCTCAGGCATTTATTTTAAATTTCCAGTTTATCCAGCCGGCTTACCTCCTAGACTTGTTCTGCCTCTACTATTAATTGTTTTTCCCTCCTTAGGAAAGCAAACTAGCATGCTGTTACCTTTCACCTGGACAAATAAAATCAGGAAAAGGGCTAGTGCATAACTATAGACTGTAGCATGTAAGTCGAAACACGTTAAATCCGCTATTTATCACTATTTTACTCTTTGTTGCTTTCTTGGCAGATGCAAATTTAAAGGTTGACCTTCCTTAGAGCTGGTGTGGGAGAAGTAAGGAGGGCTGAGGCTGGAAATGTGTCAGAGCGACTGGTTAGCTAGGATGAGGGTCCCCGAGCTCACTGCCAAATACAGAACTTCTAACTTGCCAATATTAGACCACCTTGTACTTCGAACAGTGGCAGTGGCCTGTGGTCCAACCAGGTTTTTTAGGGAGGAGCTAACTTTGTCTTTTCTACAAATTACCTAAAATTCCTAAGTATAACAAAATGATGTGCCCTCATCTGACATTTCTCCTACAATGCAAGGTCTTCTTACTCTTCTGCCATTTCTGTTCATGGGTTGCCACAGCATCACCATAGTGCCTGGGACTCAGAGAACACAGAAGCATGTTCGCTGTTGCCCTGTCAGCTGGAATCTGTGAAGCTGTTTTAAAACAAACCCTTCCTATTTCCGTCTTCCTAGGGCTGTGCCTGTACAGACGAAGGCCAGTGTGTCTGCAGTGGGACCAAAGGCGAGAAGGTAAAAGGAAAATTTAACTCTGATTTTCTCACTGTAAGTGTCATCAAGTAATTCACACTCTTCACATCCATATGTTGTCGCACTCCCCAAATCCAATTTTAAAGTAAGTAAATATAAATTAAAACAAACAAAATAGGGCCAGTGATGTAGCTCAGCAGCACAGCGCCTGCCTGGCTAGCACAGGGCCCTGAGTTCCATTCCCGGTACAAAAAAACAAGTTAAAAAAAAATTTTTTTAAACTAAAAAAAACAAACACCACTATCCCCCCAAAAAAACTCAAGAAAAAAAGCCACTTCTAGTAAACCTCAGATACACTGTGTAAATATTGGCAATTAAATTGTTAACTCTCATGCTTTATAGAGAATCAGTAACAATTTAGCAGAAAAAAGATAATTCGCAAAAAGCCTCCATATATATACACTATTTACAGTGTTGCTAAACATGAGAGAAGAAAACAACGTGATTCGCTTTTGACATAAACATTGAAACCCACGAGTATTGTGCCACAGTATTGGTACAAGATCTCCCCCTGGTGGAAACACGCTGAAGCTGCATGCTAGTCAAAATCAAAGTTCAGCCGAGGGAAGTCGAAATAGCTCCATTGCAGAATTGCAGAAAAACAGGAATGCTGAGAAATCTCATTAATTCGCTCCATTAACTTGCAATTTATGATAATAAAGGTGGAGGCAGAACTAAAGTTGGTCATTGTTTGCACAACCCCGCAGAGGCACTAATTGTGGGACAATACTGAAGGATGTCTATGTAAAAACGTTACAAGAAAATGTGTTTTAAGTTCTTTAGATGAAATGACTTACATACAGGCCATGTGCTAACTGTGACTGTTATTGTTATATCTAGTCTACATTATTGTATAATTCCTGTGTAGTTTGACTTAGGTGTTTTCCGGAAGCTATGAATGTATATTCATGTCAGTAAACCTCCTTTCTATGGTTCATCTTGCACTTAAGCATGTATTTTCTGTCCACTATTTGCAAGGTAGGACATTTGCACTTCTAGAATACAAAAAAATACCCCATTAGTGATGGGCTTTAGCAAATTTTTTTACCCTCTTCTTACTAGGTGTGTACATTCAAATGCACAAATGTAAAACAGCTGGCCCGGTTGTTTTTCCAGTTCTATAATGAAATTACACAAATAACCAGTACCCTCTACTGTTAAGGAGGAATGCAGGGACCCATACCCACGGGAAGATTACTCACTGGTGGAATGGTTTCCATCCCTGGGCCTAATGAACTTCCGCTCACTCTTCCAGGGACTTTCCCAGAGTGCCATCTGATTCCCTCTAAAAATTTATTTGGCTCACACTTTTGGCTATGTTACCTTTGAAATATCTCCTGCATCTTGTACACAGAGAGCAGATTGAATGACTAACTCTTGTGTAAGAGAAAAGGTCTAAAACTCATAACCTGCATGGTAGTTTTCTTTTGAGTGATACTCACCAAACACCGTCTAGCGGCATGCCCCACTGTCCACCCCACAGTGGGCACGCTCCACTACTTCGATTTTCTAACTGAGCTTTCCCCTTGTTTCCTCATTCCTTCTGAATTTCCGCCCTGCACAGCTCTACTATTTGGGGAAGTCAAATTTCTACAACCCCAAGGAAAGTACTCAAACCTACAGGCATCAAACCCACACACTCGCTACAGAGTGCTAATGAATATTTTCTTAATCCAAGGAATATATTTGAACTATTGCCATGAAGTCAATAAAGATAAGAACTTGGTGGTCATGGGTATGTTTGTTGTTGGACAGCTGCTGTTCTGTGTGTTTCTCATCTTGTTTTGGTTTTAACAGGGGGAGAAAGGCTTTCCTGGACCCCCTGGTTCTCCAGGTCAGAAAGGATTCCCAGGTCCTGAAGGCCTGCCTGGACCACAGGGACCCACAGTAAGCATGAAAAAAATCCCCCAACTCACCGAACCCTTCTTCACAACTACCCCATAGACTGCTGAGACCCCAGAGAGAATTCCACGTTGTAACTCATTGGTGGATACATGAAAAATTCCTGAGCTTCAGTCTTAGCTGAGCCCTCACCATCCTAGTCCAAGATGACTGCAAGTGATCACCATTATCCTTAAGTCTGCTCCTCAGCTGCCTGCCTTTGCCTCCCCCTGAATTACAGCTCCACCCCTGCACCACATGCTCCTCCATTCTCGAGGAGAGCCTGAGGTTTCATCTTCCTCCCCAGACTTACCCACCCACCCGCACCTGATCGCTGTGGGACTCCCACGAGGACCTTATTCCAGGATGCGCGTCCACTGTCACTGTAAATTCCAACTTCGCTTCTGAGATTGGCTTTGTTCTTTCACATCTACACATGGAAATATGTTACCACACTAGCATCAGACTCCCTGTGGCTGTGTGAGGTCCTGTAGCCAAATATTGCCCTATCCTCTCTGTCTTTTCTTTGCATCAAGCTTCTTGAAGGGATAAACATGCTGCCTGTAGTTTCTCTGCTACTCATTTCTTAGCCAGTGGTCCTCTGCCTTCTGTCCCTCTCCTCTGAAAATCCTCTCAAAAGTCACCAGTGGCCACTGTTCCTGGGTGCTTTGGTGTCTTTCTCTCTCTGCTTTGAACCTCTCTGCTTTGTCTCAGATTATGTGGACTGCTCTCTTCTCCTTGATACAGTTGTTTATCTGTGTTTGCAACATCCCTTCCCCTGATTCTCCTCCTGTCTCCTGATCCACTCTTTCCTTCATGGGGTCCTCTTTGGCTGATCCCTTAAGCACTGGGCTTCTAAGGTTCTTACCAGAGCCTGCTACCCTTCACACTAATCATACAATTTTATTCTAAAGTCTGTGACCCACAAAGGGCTTTGTTGCAATAAATACCCTAGAGGATTTACTAAACAACTGCCTGGCCACTGGGTTCACTGATTATCCTTTCCTGCTGAGGACCTTCGCTGGACTTAAGTCTGGGCTCTCAGGCACACACGTTCACTGCCCTGATAGCTGGTCTCCAGGAGGCGATGAGCCAACTAATAAGTTATGAAAGATAATTCCAGTTCATCTACGTGGTCTTTTTATATTTCCATACTGCATTAGAATATATATTAGCATAATGTATACACTATGTGTCAGCATATGTATTAGCATAATGTATACTGTATTTAAGTGATAATCAAAGCCAACATACTGTGTATTTACTTGGCAGCAGAAACTGGGCCATCTGTTCTTCACTGTATCTCGTTTGCTCCTCACACTGACACTGTAAGTCATGACTATGTTGACTCATAGCCTAGTTCCCATTGTAACTCCACTTCATGGCTAAGGAAACTGGCAAGGTACTTAAGTCATTTGTCCTGAGTCACACAGCTAATAGGTACCAAAATCAGAATTCAAAACTTGTTTTATATTGTGTAGGGTTTTTTTCTCACACTAAATAATTCTCTAGCTGCACATCAGCTGGGTATCCTACTTCTTTGTTATATTTAACACTAGATCCTGGGAGTTAGAGCAGGCACACAGGTTAAGGGTTCAGTCCCACAAGACTGCATAGCCCACCCCACCTCAGACGCCAGTCACTAGTAGTGGGTCCCCAGGTTACACACTCTTCTTTCTAACTTAACTACAGATTAGAGTTCCCATGACTTCAGGCTTGACAGTTAACTATCACTGTTCACAGAACTCAAGGAAACATTTTCTTATGTTTGCCAGTTTGTGGGAAGAATACATATGAACTGCTGGCTGAAGAAGTATCATCCAGGGCGAGATCTGAACAAGACCCAAGTCTGAGAGTTTCTGCCCCATGGAGTCAGCACCCTCCTGGCACATGAGTGTTCACTGACGCAGAAATTCTTAAATCTGCATGATTTGAGGATTCTCAGCTATTGAGGCTTCCTCACAAAGACATAATCAATTACTAACTCAGTCTCAGAAATTCTCAAATCTGCACGATTTGGGGATTCTTAGCTAGTGAGGCTTCCTCACAAAGACATGATCAATTACTAACCCAGTCTCCGCTCCTGTCCGCTCACAGAAGGATGGGGGCTGGAGCAGAAAGTTCCAAGCTTCTCAGCGTGGTTGGTTCTTTCCTGTGAGAGGCCTCCACCAGGAGCCAACCAAGAGTTGCCCTCATTTGAATGAGAGCTGTTTCTGTCCCCTAGAAAATGCCAAGCAATTAGGGGCTCTGTGTCAGTAACTGGAATCAAAGACCATATATTAGAACAAAAGATGTTCCTTGTACCCTTGTCATTCAAGAAATAAGAATTTTAGGAGCTCTGTACTAGGAACCGAGGGCAAAGATCAAATGTAAATACTTCTTATACCACATATCCAGTGCAAGAATAAAACTCTTGGAGCCAGGAAACTAAATCCACACCTCCAGTGTACAATGAAAATGCAAAAGGTATCTGTTTGGGGGGAGGATTCTCCCATTTCCATGTTGGTCATATTCGTGCACATATTCTCTTTCCCTGCTGCTTTGAAAAGTCATTCAGATTCTGCAAAAAGTCTGAAAATTCCATTGATTCTTCTGGGGTTGGATGGCACCTGCTTCTGCTTCGCTGGTAGAATGAGCTCAAACGTAGACTGAGACCAGCATTTTCCTCCTTTTCTGTTTCTCGCTCTGCTTGTCCCCATCTATAGAGATGCCAGCAGCCAACTAAATAATAGTCATTAACACGTGGTGCGTGGATGGGTTACTGATGGGCAAGTGTTCCTTAAAATTAACTCAAAATCTATGTCATGCTGCTGTAAAGTTCATATTTTAAAACCTACAATTTAGTTGTGTATAGCCTTGAATGAGATTTCAACCGAGCACAAACAATTGGAGAATATTAAGGCTAGATCAAAAAGATTTTTCAGACATATATTCCATGTTTGTAAGCTTCCTTTCTTAATTTTCAACATCTCCTGCATGAGAAAATTTGCAGTGGGGAAGTACAACCTGCAAGTCCCTCATGTGCCTCTGCATGACTCAGCCTCCTGCCGAGAAAAAGAATAGCCTTGAGCGTGGCTACGCGGCCAGGAATTCCACCTCATGCAGGAAAGGCTGACTTTGGCCTTGACGGTCCACTCTCAGAAGATTCTGTAACACTCTTTTCTCAAATTATCTAAAATACCAAAACAAACTCTGGAATGATGCCAGCAGCTTTTGGACAGTAGAAATTTCGCAGCAGGTGGCTCAGTTAAAATATTCTCCATTTAAGGTCATTCTCCAAGAAAGAAGGCCTCACCCTTGTATTATGTGCCCAGAGCAAGTTTATCCGTGGTTCAGGCAGTCCGTAGTTCATTATTTACTTGTGCATGTCAGGCACATAGTATTTTGGTAATAAAGAGTTTCTCCTGCATGGGAATAGTGGTAGTTATTCTTGTCTGCCTTTACAATTGTGCCATTCACCCTTATTGGGCCCCAGCAGCTGGCTGGCTGGTACAGGGCTTTGTAGAATTTAATGTGAAAGAGAATCCCCAAAGAACAGTGTCAGAAATGCACATTCTAAATCAGTGGGTGTGGTGGGCAAGCAAGAGCGGGAGAAAGAGAAGGTAGGTGTCTGCGAGTCTGCATTTCTAACAAGCCCCCTCCCATGTTAACGTTGCAGGCCCCAGGCATTTGATGTGTGTGTGTGTGTGTGTGTGTGTGTGTGTGTGTGTGTGTGTGGCAAGGGGGGGTGGTGTATGAGTGTGTGCATGTGCCATAGATCAGATCCAAAGACTTCCACATGCTCAGCAAGACCTCCACACCACTGAGCTGCATTCCCAGCCCTGGAATAAATTTTTGTCAGATGAAACAAACAAGCCATTGAGCCTTTTTAACAATGAAATAGTCACAAAAACAAAGCAACTTGGCATGTGACTAAGCCCAGAATCAGGATGTGTGGGTTTATTAGGGCCGTAAGTGTCCACAGTGCTTACCTTCTGTTTGTTCCCTCGGGTCTAGGGCTCTCCAGGACTCCCAGGACTCACTGGTCCCAAAGGTATAAGGGTTAGTAGTCCAACCAGTCCATCCTGATTGTGCGGTGAACATTCTTATTTTAAAAAGATCGACTCTGCCACATAAAGGTTACACAAATGTCAGAAAGAAGTAAGTATATGAGTGTGGTTCCATAGGTGGAGGTCAAGAACAGGTAAAACTAACCGATAGTGAATGAAGTCAAAATAGCAGTCACCTCTTCAGGGGCAGGTGCTGACAGACAGGGCGGGCCTGGGGGAGGCTTCCTGAGTGATGGGTTTGCCACTTCCCTGTGCACAGATGGTAACTAAAAAGTGTGCACAAGTAAATATTCATTAATCTGTTCACAGAAGATGCATTTTATTACACACAAAACTACCTTAAAAATAGATCCCCCAAAGCCAAAATCAACCCCATCGTCTTTTGTAAAGTTCTGTAACTGTCAGATTTACAAGGGATTTTCAAACTGTTTCTGGTTTTCTAATCATTTTCAGGTATTGCCAATCATAGTTGCAGGGAGAGATTATTGCATTGGAAGTAACTTCATAGCTACGGGGTGCACATTTTTTGAACTGTTTTTCTTATCCCTTCCTCTTTTCTATGTCTTAGGGAATTACTGGACTACCAGGATTTTCAGGTCCTCCTGGACTTCCAGTAAGTAATGGGAGAAAAACTGTGGGTAGAAAAATTAAAAATAAGCTCATTCTAATGAGAACATTGAAACAGTAGCACACAGAAATATGTTCTGGCACATCTGCTCCAGGAAGACAATGGCAAGTTAACCGAATAACAGGTTAGAATGCAGATTTGCATGACATATGAGTTAACTCCTATCTCCTGAAGCGCAAGCAGAATCGAGTAGGTTAGAATAAGACGATTCTGTTCAATAGCACAGAATAGTGAAATAGTTGCACTTCCCTTGGGCACACTTCCCTCTTTTTTTTGCCCTTCCTTTCTCCCCAGTTTATAGCAGCAGGTCAAGGGACTTTCTGTAAAGCCTTTGCTTTATCTGAAATATCCACATCTCACTTGATCATTTTTTTTCCCTTGCACATTAGATTGTTTTGAAGAGTATCTTTAAAAAATAACAAAATAGCAGCAACATGACAAAAACAAACCAGCACAGAAACTTAACCACTTGATCATTTTCATTTCAATTGGTCTGTTTGGTTTGCTATATTATTGAATTATATTTTAAGCCAAAATTTAAATTTGCCATTTAAACCTCTTTTCTGTTTCAGTAGCTTTTTAGATAAGTTCATGCATTCCCTTGGTTTCCTAATGGCTTTTTCTGGTACCCAGCCTTGTAAGTTTGGCCTGGTCTTTGAGACTTGTTCTCTTTTTAGGGCCTTCCAGGCCATACTGGGCCATACGGACCCCCAGGCTTACCAGGATGCAATGGTTCTAAGGTAGGTGCCGCTCACATGGATGGCTGACACGCGCTTTGTCAAATCAATGAATCAAGGGATGGTAGCAACAAGATGGAGATGTGCTTTCTTGAAACATTGATTCAGTGGAATTGGCAATGTGATTTTGAGCCAAGAATCTTCCTCTGTCTTTCTCTTTATCCTTTGCTTCCTAATTGTATTTGAGGGAAGTTCTCCTGTGTTCCCCAGCAGAAAGAAAATGGGGCTGGGTGAAACCTGTGATTTTCAAGAGTTTGTGAATATAAATCAGAAACTAAAAGCCTTGAGTGCAAAACGAGTCTTTAGAAAGGAAGTGCTGAGCTCTGCAAGGCCGGCTTTCCTCCTTTTGTTTTCTAAAATGAACCCTTCCCTTCCCATTCATGGTGGCCATGAATGAACTAATTACTAAAGTTTCGAGGAAGCAGCAATTAAAAAGTTCTTGGCACAATTAGACCGCCACTTATGCACAATTTGAGAAACAGTAGATTCTAATCCTGTTTTCAATTAAGATAATGATTTTCTGGCCTTCAGCTTCATGGCCCAGCAGCCATAAGGAATCTGAGTTATTTTGCCAAGATTTGTCACTGCTTGGTTGGAAGAGAGAAATGGGAATATTTAGCTAAATAGGCTGTTCTAGAACCACTGAGACTAATGATGAAGTTTTATGTCTTCCAGGGTGAACAAGGATTTCCAGGACTTCCAGGGACACCAGGATACCCAGGGCTCATGGTAGGTTTGCATTTCTTACCCCTTGTTATAAACAAACAGTATGAATCAGACAGTTCCACATGGCCACGAGCCTGGAGAAGGTGGGGAGCTGTAACAGATATCCTGCTAAGGGGGAGTGAACGAATGAATGAATGAAGTGCAGGTTTCAGACTCTAAGATTTTGTTTTGCCTTTGAGATATTCAGGTAGAGATGCCCAATAGGCCAAGGCCAGTTTGCTCCGAGGGGAGGCTCAGACTAAGTGAGCATGAGAGCCTTCGAACCAAGACTTAGCTTCAGCCTGTAGCATCTAGGTCAAAACGAATGAGCCTGTAAATACGGAGAGACTCGCAGAAAACAGCGCTGCAGTAGCAGAATTGGCAGGCAACAGCCCGCTGCCCCAGAGAAGCCCACTCAGATGGGAACTGACGTTCTGACAGTGGTTTCTGCAACATCAAAGCCCCGGCTGAAAGTAACAGGGTGCAGAACAGAGCCAGGAGACAGATTTGGAAGTGAGGGGTGAGGGGAGAGGAGCAGAATGGGCGACTCTCGTGTGAGAGGGAGACTCGGCCGTCCCGGGAGGCGGGCAGAAGACGGGGGAGGCTTTGTTGTTTGTTTAAAAGAAGTGACTGCAGCGTGTTGAAAAGCAGTTGGAAGCAGGCGGTGGGAGAAAAGGCAGAGTAACAGAGAAGGACCAATCAGAGTGTGGGTATTTGAATCACCTCCAGTTGTTAATATGCAGCTTTCTTCATAGGGTGCCACTGGTCTGAAAGGACAAAAGGTAAGTCATTTGTGGGCTATTGTTATTGAAAGTTTCTAAGGTTGTGTCTGAAAATGACCTCTTAGTTAATTACATGTAAGCCATTGCAAGTCAGATTTCATAATCCAGGTTTTATTAATTCCAAAATTAGCTGGGTGTGGTGATACACTCCTGTAATCCCAGCACTTAGGAGGTTGAGGTGGGAGGATCTCCATGAGTTCAAGGCCAGCCTGAACTACATATCGAGACACTGTCTCAAAAACAATTCTTTATTAATTCCAAAATCATAATAAGGAGGACCTGATACTTACTCCTATTGAGTAGCTCCTTCTAGCTCTTGTCATAAATGGGTATCAAGGATACAGATCTGTATCATCCTTTAAGAACACAGAATCCAGGAGAAGAAAACTGATCTCATACCCAGAGACCCACATCCAAATTCAGGAAATGCTGCTAATTTTGGAATCTTAGGAGATGGTTTATTGACCTTATACCTTTCATCCTACCACAAAAATCTGTCAGCTCAGAAGATGCTAAAATGATTTGAATTCTTCAGATGAAGCTAACTAAAAATCCGAAGTTATTAAAGTTTGTAACCTGGGAATCACTCCTCCCCTTGAGACAGCATGAATTTCAGTAAGTGTATAAAGGAGTTGTGAAAACATAACATCAATAAAATTTGATAAATGTTGCCAATTTCAAGGGTGCTCCTGCTGAAGGAGAAGATCAGGAACTCGATGGAAAAGGTGACCTGGGGTTGCCGGGAGCCCCAGGATTCCAGGTACAGGCACTGGGACAGAGTCCTTTTCCCTGTCTCTCTCCTTCCAACACCGCCCCCCCCCCCCCCCCCCCCCCCCCCCCCCCCCCCCCCCCCCCCCCCCCCCCCCCCCCCCCCCCCCCCCCCGTCTCTCCCTTTTCTTTTCCATCTCTTTCCCCCATATGTTCTTTTAGCTCTTGTAACATTTCAGATATTCATTCTTACTCTTATTTACATGTCTGCCCCATCTCTTTAGCTCTTGTAACATTTCAGATATTCATTCTTACTCTTATTTACATGTCTGCCCCATCTCATTGAAAAGCATACACTTTATTATAAGAAGCTAGAGGATACTGATATGCAAAGATGATTTTTGCATATACGTCTTTCCCTGAATACCATTTACAATGCTATGTTAATAATGGTCTTATTTCAAAATTTACATGATAATAAATAAAAAGACTTTATTTAAATACAACTTTCCTCCCTTAAATAGTCTGCTTTGCCTGGGCTATCTGCACATAGCCTTAGGGTTATCCAGAATGGATAAGAAGAGATACAGATATCTATTACAGGTCAATTATATGGCAAGGACTTTTTCTAGACTTTAGGGATGCAACAGGATATAATCAGCAAAAAAAAAAAAAAAGCTTCAAAAGCTTCTGGGAATTACATTTTACTGGGAAAACAGAGAACAGTGTAAATTAATAATAGTATGTCAGGCAGGCAGGCATGAATACAACGGAGAAAACTGATGTAGGGAAGAAGAGGTAGCAAGAGTGTGGACCGGAGGATGAGTTTTGATTTGGGGTAGAGAAAGGCCTCCGGGGAAGGAGGTCCACCACATAAAGATAAGGGAAGGGAGAGGCGAGCCACCCAGATACCTGGAAAATGAAGAGGGGGCATTAGGACAGCATGCTCAGCCAAAGCCAGGGCGAAAGAGAAAGTGGGAAAGCAAATTTTTGAAATATTCAGAAGTAAAGTAACTGCCCTGATCTTTTTCCTGAAAACAGAAGGTCAGGGTGATCCTGGCAGCTGTTACGTTGGCAACACACTCCGTGCCATACCTTTGTAATGATGCAGTTACCTACAAGGGAAGCATGGCCCAGGGATATAGCTCAGAAGCACAGTGCCTGCCTGGCAAGCGCAAGGTCCTGAGTTTGACTCCTGGTACCAAAAAAAGGGAAAAAAAGAGGCATTTTATGCTCTTCTGGTTTTATGAAGATATTTTGATGCATTTAACAAATAGACATTGTCCTTAGATGAGAAGTACATAAACATATTATTTATCTCTTAATTTCAAGGGTCTGCCAGGCCCACCAGGTTTTCCTGGGCCTGCTGGCCCCCCTGGACCTCCAGGACTCCTTGTGAGTATAAAGTCACCAGTTCTAAGCAAATTAATAATAGCAAAACATTTTTAAAGTTTTCTGACTGAGTGTGGTTCCTGCTGTAATTTTAATTTGTGGATTTTTCTAGGGTTTCCCAGGAACGAGAGGACCTGCAGGACCTAAGGTAAGTCCTAGGCCACGTACAGTATCAATCTGAATGCCCTAACCAACCCAAAAGCCAAACCTGCTTCTCTGCACGGATCACTGCCCCCACTTCTCTCAGCAAAGAAGGGAGTTAGCAACTCGAGCCCTAATACAGAGTTTCAATTCAAGCAGAAGGGAAATTGAGCAGCAGGAGGAAGGTCAAGGATTCCGAACCCATCATCTTTCCATTTCTGGTAATCCTGCAATGGCAAGCAGAAACCAAAACAATACCCAGGATTTGGAGGCAGATTTATTTATGTCGACGGGCACTGATTGGGATCATTCCCAGAATATCAGGCCCCCATCTGTGGTGGTCTAGGGCTTACATGGGATAAGCAAGCAGGAAGTACAGAGGCAGAATGGCTTGTCAGTTAGGGATTGGTTTGTACAATGTGCACCGTAGTGACCAGGTGTGCATCACAGTAACCAGCCGTTTCTAAGAGGCAGAAGCAACCGGAACTGGAACAGGAACTATCGCCTCAGCAACTTGGAAACTGAAGTATACTTGGGGGGCAGGGGGCTTTTCCATTACAGTCCTATTGGTCACCCAAGACTTTATGCTATCAATTTTTGTAGTGAGCTGCTTTGTAAAAATCCCCTCATCTTATGCTAATAAATAAAAGATGACTGTCATGTTCACACACTTCATGTGTTTCCATTCAAAGGTCTCATTCTTAGTTGAAGGGTAAAAATGTCAAGTGAAACTGAGCCCTCCAGGAAATTATTGCTAAGTACTTTCCAAAGTGCTTACATGCACTCGCATGCGCGCACACATATGCATGCGTGCATGCAAAATCTACTGACAATTGTGGCAAACCTATGGCACATGTGCCAGAGTAGGCACACACAGCCTTCCCTGTCGGCACACCAGCCAAGTCTCCTCAGCGTCACCCCTGCATTCCAGCATCAGGTGACAGTACACCTAGCTGCCGTGTTGGCACTTTTTCATAAAGAAGTGGGCTTTGGGTTGCAGCTTGGCAGTAGGCTTCTAAAAGAGTCCCCATCACTGCCCCGTGAGATGGATGGGTCTGGGTCCAATGAGTGGCAGAGCTGAGATTTAAAGCTTTGTGATCCCTCGATTTCTTCCAGGCTATTAGGGAAAAGAGCTGCAGACCTCTGAAGCACAAAAACAAAAAGATTTTGTAGCGATGCGTGGCTGTTGTCGTTGTCTATGACTTAATGCTACAGACTGTGCAATTTGTTTTAAAAAGAAATTTATTTCTGACAGTTGTGGGGACTAGGAAGGCATTGTTGAGGGGCTACATCAAAAGAGGGTCTTCTTTTTTTTTTTTTTTTTTTTCCGGGACCGGGGATCGAACTCAGGGCCCTAGTGCTTAGCAGCAAGCACTTAGCCCGCTGAGCTGTACCTCCAGCCCTAAAAGAGGGTCTTCTTGAAGGTGGGGACCATGTGCAGATTCCAACAGCCATGCAAGGCCTGGCCATGGAGAGCTCTCTTTCATAACAAACCCACTAGCCATTAACCATGATTACCCACTAGCCCATTAACCCATGAATGGCCCAGGCCCCACCTCTTAATACTTCACAGTGCAGATCAAATTCCAACATGAGTCATGGTGGGACATTCCATGCACAGCAGCCAACCCTTGCAAAGGGAAGGTGTTCACATTACACTTCTCTCAGGCCACTAAAATACTAGTCAACTCAGCTTGAGTTCCATTCTTGGCTTTTCTCTTAAGTTTTGAATTTCAGAACCCTGAACTTTAGCTACCCATTCCTCTTATTTTTAGGATGGGAAATTAGGACATCAGGAAGTTTAGGTGCAAGTTAAGGAAGTTGAGTAGGCAAGAAGTTGAGTAATCATCAGGAAGTGGCCAACCAGTGGGATTAGCACTAGATTGTGCCTGAGCCAGGAAAACGTCTGCTGCACTGGGTTCCTTTTTTTTTGTACCAGGAATTGAACTCAGGACCTTGTGCTTGCCAGGCAGGCGCTTATGCCACTGAGCTACATCCCCAGCCCTTGTGTTCCTTTCTTTACCCATTGCTGGCTCACACCACCTAACTGCCGTATGAAATAAGTTTCTTACACTTTCTGTACCTCAAGATCTCCACGTGTAAGAGAAACAAATCTGTGCCATACTCTAAAAACAGCTAAAATAACTTCTATACTTCTAAAATTAAGACAAATATAAGATGTATCAGGTACAGCTACAAACTCCCTCTGATGCATGAGATCATTATGTATATCTAAAATGTACCAGTAAAATGAATTGAAAAAAACTGATAATAAAAGGAAAATAAATTAATAAAAAAAGACAAGTACAAATGTTCAGTCACAAATATTGAAACTCTAATGGGCTTAGACTTAGTCATATGTTCTAAAATACCATTTTGTGTTTTCTGACAGGGTCACATGGGCGATAATGTAGTAGGACCCAAAGGAGAGCAGGTAATTTAAATGCTGAGCTTTGTCAGTGGGTGAGATTCTTTTAACTTGTTAATGTGTTTTTATTTGCTTTGTCTTCTTGCATAAGAACTGAAAGGGCAAAGTTGGTATTTCAAACGTAATGAAGTTGACATGTTGATGATGCTTAGTTTTTCATTCTTGGGTTTATTTATCTTTAGGGTGTGAAAGGATTAGCAGGACCCCCCGGACCACCGGGAACTGTTACTGTGACACTAACTGGCCCGGATAACAAAACGGTAATGCTGCAGGTGTGGGGGCAGACATGCCTTTCGGTTTCCAGGACGAAGTCTTGGCAATCTCTGACCTCCTTCATCACCTCTGAGGCACGCCCCAGCCTGGCCCCTCAGCCAGCTAGCACCTCCAGGTTTTCTTCCTCCCCAGTCCTTTGCCACCAACCAATGGAAATGTTAGATGGAGATCTGAGGCAAGTGACTTCAAAACTCTGGGAAGAGTCAGAGCCACAGCCTGATGTTGCTTACTCTTCCGTCCCTTCTCCCCTTCACCGTCTCTAATGTAGACTGTGTGACTCTGACCCAGTCGTATGATAATGCTCTGAAGACAGAAGGAGCAGGGTGCTATGATCAAATGGGACCCTTTTGCCTTGCCATGTAACCCTAGGGACTTTGTGGGCACTTTCCTCACCAAGAGCACTACAACCCTCTTACGCTGACGTTAACATTTGCTTTTCACACAGTGGGGTGGCCAGGATAGGTAACATAATTGGATGCTTAGAAAAAGTGAATCTGCAATATCATACAGCAACCCTCCCAAAGAGAAGAGTTACCCTCAGCATGGGAGCAGGTGAGGAAGGGAGAGGTAGCTAACAACCTTGTGGATTAGCTAAGACGTGAAGACAAACTATCTTTCTCTTTTAAGCTAAGTCAGTTGCTTGAGATAGTAGTTTCATATAGCTCACATACCATAAAATACACCTTTTCAAATATACAATTCATAGGTCTTTGTTACAATTAATCTTTAGCAATTTTATTGATACACAATTTGCATGTCATAAAATTTTTTCATTAAATGCAATTCAGTGGCATTGAGAATATATACTGAAAAAAAAAAGAGAATATATACTGAGTTGGACAATCATAAGCACAATTTTAGAAAACCTCTTCATAGCAAAAAGAAACTCAGTAGCCATCATGACCACACCCTCCCCACGTGATACAAATTATCCAAGCAAAACCCAGGGGAGTTAAAGTAAAGCAGGGAAAAGCTTGATAGAGCCAAAGTAATAATTCACATTGCAGATTGGAAAAAGACTGGCCTGAGGAAAATCACTAAACTCTTCAGAGGCAATTGGCAAAAACAAAATTAATGAAGCCTAAAACTTTATTGCCTAAATGCTAAAACAAAATTCAGCTTTTGAGGTCTAGGTCTGAAAGTCTGACTCAGGAAAAGTAATTGATTTTTGATAAAAATAGCATCCTCAAGGGAAGACTTATCTTGGCGGGGGGAAGTAGAATCAATAAAATGTGAAGATAGGTCAGCCTTGGTGGTGTACCTGTAATCCTGGCAACTTAGGAGGCTGGACAGGAGGATAGGAAGCTTGGAGCCAGCCAGAGACACTTAGCAAGATCCTTTTTCTAAATAAATTACATAAATAAATATTTTAAAGGGCTGGGGTTGTAGCTCAGTGATAGAGCAACCTGGCTACCATGCACGACTGCCTAAGTACAATCCCCAGCACCACACACATACGCACGCACACACACACACACACACACACACACAGAAATTAAAAATAATGGCTCAAACAAGCTTGATTATTAAATCATTATTATAGCATTTGCACAGAAAAGTCATGGATTCTAGTGAAAATACTTCTAGTATATTAGAAAGGAAGGTAAAATAATTTAGAACTGACCTGATTGTGCTTATGGAAAGATGATTAGAGAATTAAATTAATTTAATGCAGCTTGATCCAAAAGATATTTTCTTTTTAAGAAAAAGTTTCTGTATGGTTTTAGTGGATTTCATGTATAACATCTGAAATGTGCGACACAGGCCGGACTGTCGGGCTGTGCTCTCATGAGGCACATTGGCAGTATGCAAACCCAATGCGTTGGACAGAAAAAGGAGTTTTCCAAGTGTAATTAGTGCAATCTTGTTTAGTTGGTTGGTTTGTAATGATCTTGAATTGTTTTTACTGCAGGACCTCAGGGGGGAGAAGGGAGACGAGGGAGCCATGGGAAGACCAGGACCTCCTGGACCTCCGGTAGGTCACTTAGAGTCATGGTGTTCCTGTGACACCTAAAGTAGAACTTCAGCACCTGTTCTGATGCTGGCTCTCCCTTTTAATCTTAATATTTGCTAAAGCATGACAGCATTTGACTGTGGAGATCATGAGTATGCTAGAATTATTTAGTAGCTATTTCTAGCTAAACCCTTGCACTATTTCACATGTATGACGTATATTCACCACTTGCTCTTTGACATCTGTTTTAAAAACAGTATTCATTCATAAAAAATAAATTAAAGAAATTTTTAAAAAAACAATATTCATAAATATTCTCTTTCAAGCTGGGCGTGGTGGCACACAGCTATAATCCCAGCACTCGGAAGGCTGAGGCAGGAGGATCGTTGTGAGTTCAAGGCCAGCCTCAGCTACAAAGTGAGCTCAAGGCCAGCCTGAACTGCATAGCGAGAACCTGTCTCACAAAAAAAAAAAAGAAAAAGACAAAAAATAAAAAAATAAATATTCTCTTTCAGAGTTCTTTTTTAGATGGCTTAGTTTTAAATATGGCAGACTAATCAGAAGAAGCAAATTGATCAAAATTAGTGTAAGTGAAAAATATCAAGTTGTAAAACTTGACACAGCTCTAATTCACACAGGGACTGCCAGGCGAGTCATATGGATCTGAAAAGGGTGCTCCTGGAGAAACTGGCGCACAGGTAAAGTTGGAAATTCAGTGTTACGTGCACCCTGATTAGTTGGGACTCTTCTCCCCATCCTTCCCTGCACCCCCAACTCCCACCCTTGTGCTGAGGATAGAACCAGGGCCTCCCACATGCCAGGCAAGGATTCTACCGGTGAGCTCATCCCTAGCTCTATGACTCTTCAGCTCGCAAGAATGAGATGCTGAACTCCAACTTGCCCAAGTTAAAAGTAATGTTTTTAAAAGCTTGGGAAGTGAACTTTACTTGTTCAAATGTTTGAGAAGCTCAAGACTGAGAGAGGCTTCAAAGACTTCAGAGACTGAAGCCACAAGAGCAGGTTTTTTTCTCTGCTCTTCCCTGGTATCAGCCTCATTCCATCCTTTGGCAAAAGATCTTTTCCCGTGAGAGTGGAGAGACAATGAGGCCTAACGTGTTAGCAGACAACTTCAAGCATCTGAACAGATAGCATCTTTTTCCTTGGAGAAATATAGGCCATCCCAGATAATTAACCTGATTAGCTCCTTTTTTTTTTGCGGTACTGGAGATCGAACCCTGCGCTTACCAGGCAGAAGCTTATTCCACTGAGCTATATCCCCAGCCCATCTTGGTTTATGGTGTGCCTCGTTTTGAAACAATGGCTGTGCCCAGGAGGGAAAAATGATATGATTGGCCAAGGCAGAGGGTGGGCTCCTATGATTGACAGCCCATCAGGACCACCCAGAGGGACCAAAGAGAAAGAGGCTCCCAAAGGAAACAGGACCTCATGTGACCGGAAGTCGCTGTTAGGAAAACAGAAGCATCAATGGCCCACTACACCACCTAGCTGTGTTGTGAACAAATTTAAACACATACATTGTCGGGGGTTTTGTTTTGTTTTTATCTTTTTGAGATAGGCTTTTACTATGCAGTTCAGTCTGGCTTGACCTCGCTTTGTAGCCCAGGCTAGCCTCGAACTCACAGCGCTCCTCCAGCCTCAGTCTCCCGAGTGCTGGAATTACAGGAATGTGTTACTATGCCTGGCTTCTAAGCACATATATTGTGTAAAAACTAAACGTTATATATTGGGGAAAAGTGGGTCTTTCTCCTAAGAAAAATATTCAGCTAACATGAATTTTAATTCTATCAGAAATGGTTTATATTATAAAAGTTAATCCTCAAGTTGTGTCTATTTGTGTCTATTTACATACCACAAGATACAGTATATAGGAAGTAGGAAAACATGGGGGAGTTTAGAAAATATACCAACATGTCAAATTAAATAATAAGTTGACTGAACGCATCTCTCTTTCTAGGTTTTCTTCTTCACTGTTCTGTACAGTGCTTCCCTGACTGTCCTTCCAAGCTTAAGAAGGACAGTATCAACTCTAGTGATTTCTGTTTAACTACTCATATCTTCAATCCCTTCCTCTGAGTCTGGTTTCCCACTCTGATTAGCTTCTACCTCAGTAGAAGACAGTCAAGGCTTCCCCTGTGATCAGTGGCTTTTCCTCAAAGAACCTGAATGGGAACCTCATGGACTCTTCCTTACTTGTCAAGAGGAGACACTTGCTGTCACTTAAGTTTTCCACGTTTATTAAGGTTATCCATATTTGTTAATTTAAATGTTATTGTTTTATTTTGTTTCAGGGAAAGCCTGGAAAAGATGGTGCCCCTGGCTTCCCGGGCACTGAGGTAACACCTGACTTGGCCCATCAGTGTAAGGAAAATGGAAGTCCTGTTAGATAAAAAAGGATTTTGAGTCAAAAATAGTTACAAACTAATGAAGAGCTTAAAGCTTTTGAAAACTACATTTAAGAATCATAATTTTGAGAGGTCATCTGAGCACATTCTTTAACGTGGATGAACCTGTGGTAAACCAGATGCAGAAAAATGAATTTCACTTGATCTCACTCCCACGGGGAATCTAAAGAAGGTGATCAGGGCCAGGGATGTGACTCAGGGGGGCATCTGCCTAGTATGTGTGAGTACTTGGGCTCAAAACTCAACACTGAGAGAAAATGAGAGAGAGAGAAAGAGAGAGGCTGAGGAGCGGAGGTGCAGATGCAGGGGAGGGACAGATAAGAAGTTGGTCAATCGGAAGAAACCTACAGTTTGATAGGAGGGGTAAGTTCTGGTGATCTGTTTATTGTCTATTGCATAGTAGGGTGTCTGCAGTTAACAGTAATGTGTATTTCAAAATAGCTAAAAGAGGATTTTGAATGTTTTACCATAGTGAAATAATAAATGATTGATATCATTACCTTGATTCAATCATTACACAAAATATGAAAAGTAATATATACATACATATATATATGTATATATAATCAATATGATAAATTTAAATATCACATTGCAGCCCATAATTTGGTATAAATTATTACATGTCAACTTAAAAAATAAATTGAAAATTTTTAAAAGGAATTCAGTCTGCTCCTGGTTCAGGCAGAAGCCAGTCATTTGTGTCTTCTCACCCATTTCTTTTTTACCTTTTCTTTAGGGAGCCAAAGGCAACAGGGGCCTCCCAGGATTAATGGGAGAAGACGGCATTAAGGTAACAGGCTTCCTAACAGCCTACCTTCAGCTTTTCTGGCTTGGTGGTTGCCTTTCTTCCTGGGAATGAGGAATTGAATCAAAGACATCATTAAAATACATTAGCATGTTTAAGAGGAAGGGAAAGATGTGGCAACTTCAAGGTAGAGAGATAATAAACTTCTTCCATGTAGCTGAAACTGGCCGACTTGGGACCCGCTAGTGAGGTTTCAGCTCACCATGAAAGGAATTGGAAAAGGCCTACCAGGTCTGGAAGTTCTGGGTCATGTAAGGGCAAGCGTAGGCGAGACCCCTGAATCTCAGCCTGGGCCATCAACTGCTGAAGAGTCATGATCAACTGCTCATGAAGTCTGTGCCACATCACTTGTTCCTAACAGCATGTTACATTTCACATAATTTCTATGTGTAGATATGTGCATAGGTTCAAAGTTCATTGTTTAATTAGTATCACTTTCAGTAGAATTCTTGGATGTGGGCTTGAAACAAAGGGGACTGATTAGGGCTGGCACAGGGAGTCATGTACAATCCCTGGCCTGGTTTTCCTGGCCTCTCATCTCACAACACAGATGCGTCACGTGAACACCTCATGAGGGCGGTGGGATGGGAGAAGCCTGGAGAACCCATAGATCCACAGAGGCATTACAGCCAGGATTCCTGACCCAGATGTGGACTCCTCAATAAAATAAAGACAATATCCTCTAATTTTTTGTTTATTACACCTAACTAGCACTGATTTTAGGATTTCTTGTTCAACTATAGTTAGAATTCCACTTTCTAACTACACTAAATATGTACATGTTCTGATTATGTGTTTATAATCTGTTTTTTAATGTAGGGATGGAAAGGAGACATGGGCCTTCCGGGATTTCGTGGTCCAGTAAGTGTAACTACAGATAATACTAATGTCATATGTGATTAAGCGCTTCAAAATATCAAGGAAGTTTTCAATCAGTGTTTCTTATTAATTGTGGTGACAGACTTGATAACATTTACCTTTTTGTAAAACTAGGTCAAAAAAATAGCAGTTGTCATTATCTGTCCATTTGGCCATGGATAAATATTCCTGCTTGAATCTGTTTGGCCCATGCAGGGCTCTACAATGCCACCTTGGGCTCTGCAGAGGGGAAGCTTGCTCCAACCAGAGCTGGCCCTAGACGAGCCCGTGCTAGGGATGGAGTCAGGAGGCTGTGGCTGAAGACAGCGGGTACGCGCACTGAGGCCCGTTCCTCCTCCCTCCTACCGGGCCCCGGTTGTGACAACGCTTGCACTTTTAGGCCGCTGAAGCTCAGCACTGGTTTTAATGCAGGGTCAGCAAAAATTGCTCAGGCTCCGTTGTAGCGGGCGCCACCCCCCCGCCCCCCCCCGCCCCCATGCAGGCTGTACATAGGCACATTCTGTAGTCTGTGGCCCCCAGTTCAGGAAAGGAAGGAGAAGACCAGGCTTGGAGTTCTGGAATCTGTTCACCTCCGATCTCAAAGGAGAGCGGGTGTCACATTCAGCACACCGAACAAGGCTGCTGCACCTGAGTGTGCAGGTTGGAGAAAAGGGCTCACGACAAGAAAAAATCATGGGGTGAAGGTGGAACGAGTGGGCATCTTATAAAAGTGCCGTTCTCAGACTCCCCACCTAAGTAAATTAACTCACTAGCTGAAGGAGAATCCCCACCCAAATTCTGCGTCCTTATACTGAAAGCAAATGATTCAGATGCAGACAACCCCCAATTTTTTGTGTGTGGAGCTTCCAGGAAGATTAAATGGAAGGCACCTGGCAGGTGCACACGTAACCATTATGGGTGTTAGGTTAAACGTTATTATGTCGTGATTATTAATTAATGTGTCTTTCTGATTTTATACACATTGCTTAACTACAAGGTTCTTGTTGCCTTATCTTTAAACAAGTCAACAAAGTAATTTGTTCCTGCAACAGAAGAAAAATAAGAGTCAAACAGTTCACGTTTCTTTCTTCTTTCTTTCAAAATAAATGCACTAAATCCTATTTGCCATTGTACTTCAAAAGAATTCTTTTCATTCCTAGCTTACTGTGTGTTTTCTTTTTTTTTTTTTTAGCGAGAGAGAGAGAGAGAGAGAGAGAGAGCGAGAGAGCGAGAGAGAGAGAGAGCGAGAGAGCGAGAGAGAGCCTTACTGTGTGTTTTCTTATGCTCAGTGCTAACATAACTAGTTTTGTAGCTTCTACTAACTTCAAAAAGCACTTCTGCTTAGGACATAAGTGGTTAAGGAGAAGAACAGTAGATCCACTGAGCATGTCAGATCTAATATTCCTTAATTCTTAGAGGCAATGGTTTCCTGTTAAACAATGTACACGTTACTTATGGAAGTGTGGGTCTCGCAGTACTTTGAAATAAAATTAGTCTCTCAAGACCAGCGTTTTAAAACAGTTAAGTAGAATAGAATAGAAAAGATGATCAGATTTGATCCTATGTCATAAAGATGTTAATATTTTTTGTGAAATCCCTATTTTGGTATATACATGGGTGTGCATGTGTAGGCACGTGCATACATATGAACGTGTGAGCTGGGCCGCATCATAACAGGAAGGGCAAATTTATCTTTAAATGTGTCCAACTACAAGCACATAACTGTCATATTCCTGCCAAGCTATGGATTCAGGAAAAAAAGTATCATTTTAGCCAAAATAAGGAAATTTGAGTGATTGCACTTGGTAAGCCATCCATACATAACTGTCCTTTCTGTTTACTCATTTCCTTCTCCTTTAAGACAGAATATTATGATGCATACCAGGAAAAGGGAGATGAAGGAATTCCAGGCCCACCAGGGCCCAAAGGAGCTCGTGGCCCACAAGGTGAGAAGAAATTTCTTCTTAAAGCCTTTGTCAGTCACTGCTCTTTCCTTCAGGGTAGTTACTACCATGCACTTACAGACTTAGGATTGTGAAGGTAGGGGAAGGAAAAGGAGGTCTCCTACTTTTTATGGATTGTCATATTTTATGCTGTCTCCTAATTCTCATATTTTCACATAAAAACCTTGTAAGCAGTGTGCCATAGAAAATAATTAAATTATCTTTAGGTAGGAAAGCCTGAAGTTCAAGTTGGCAAGAAGACATTAACTTGGTCATAAAGCAGGAACAGAACGTGGAAGAGATTAGCAGTCTCAGGGGTGGGGCTACAGCTCAGGGCACGAGTGCCTGCCTGGCAAGCACAAGGTCCTGAGCTCAATTCTGGGTATCCTCCTCCCCCCCTAAAAAAAGATTAGCAATCTCAGGGTAATTACAAATGAAAAAAAATAGAGATCCCAAAAACCTATAGCCTGAACAAATCCACATAAATAATGACAAGGATGGAACAGGGTGAAAGCCATGGTTTTCTGAATCTTGGAACAATGCTTTCTCCTAAGCACCATGAATTTAAACTGTATTTGCATATGTGCTATCACTTGATAGGTCTGAAGTTCTCAAGCAGTAGCTCATCCCTGGCTACCAGTCAGAATTCCTGGGAAGTTCAGACTGATCGTCTTGACAGAGTCACGTCCCTGGGGCTGTTTTAGTTGTTTTCTCATCATAGAGACACAACATTGGACACCTACAGCTTCACTGAGGGGGAGATTCGTTCTGGATCACAGTTCCCGTCCCTGGTCCTCTGGGTCCTGGATAAAACAGCATGGTGGGAGAGCCAGGTAGAGGGCAGCTGCTCCTCCCATGGCAGCAAGGAAGGAGAGTGTATGGAGGGGCAGGGGAGGGAGATACCCTTCCATGTCATGCCTTAGTGTCCCCCCTCTTCCAACTAGACCTCACCTTCTAACAGCACATTTAATGCTCATGAGTACAGCATCCCCACAATTCAAACATTCCAAAATTCCCCTCTTTGAATTCATGAGGCTTTTGGAAGATATTTTACATCTAAACCATAACCTTCCACTTCTGGCCCCCAAAAGGCTTATGACGACCTCTTTATGCAACCTACATTTAGCTCATCTCTAAGAGTTGCCAAAGTTGTAACCATTCTAGCATTGCTAAAAAGTCCAGCTCCCAAATCTCCCTTGAGAGTCAAGGCAAACTCTTAGCTGTGAGCTCCTAAGAAAATCAAAAAGAAAGTTAAATGCTTACAACATGCAATGGCGTAGGTAAACATTCCCACTGCAAGAAGAAGAAATAGAGGAAATAGAATTCTAACCAAAGCAAGATCAGTACCCAAAAGATCAAACATGAAATCCAGTAGCTCCATGTCTAGCACCTGGGGCAAGTTGTGGCAAGATGTGAAGTCCAAAGGCCTTGTGTAGCCCTGCCCCTAGGGCATCGTGGGTGGTAGTACTCATGACCTCTCTCTACGGGTGACTCCATTCACTGCCTTAAGCTTTCCTCGGTAGACATTCCATGTTTCTGGCATTTCCATCTTCCTGGGATCTCTACTGTACTTTTAGCTTTAACTCTCACAGCTTCACGTATTGCCATCTGAGAAGCAAACTGTCTGACCTCCAAGGCTGCCTCCTAAAATCTGAGTAGATGCCACCTTGATTCCCTGATCTTTGCATGCTACATGTCTATAATATCAATGCCATGTGGATGATGTGAAGGTCTGTTGCCAGCAAGAGCAGTTTCCAGGCCCCCTTGGATCATAATTGTAGTAGCCTCTGAGTGCCAAGATGGCTGAACTCCAGGAAATGCTTTCCTAGTTGGCACTGAGTGAGCTGGGTTTCCTGAGGTTCTCTTCTCAAAAGAGACTACTTTGAGCCTATAAAGGGTAAGGTCTTGCTGATTCCTATTATGCCTTCAGGACACCTTTCCTAGCATCCTGGTACAAAGCAGCTGGCTTCTTTTTAAAGCTAATCTTTTCATCAAATAAGCTATCCTCAGCTCCAATTCATAGGTTCCAACTTTACAAACACTCCTATTTTGACCATGAGCAAAAGTTTTCAAATTATTCAGTTCTACTTTTTGTTCCTGATTTTCGTAGTAGATATGTTTTTTTTTTGTTTTTTTTTTTCTCTTTTGTCTTTTAGAGACAGGGTCTTGCTTTGCAGTTCAGGCTGGCCTTGAGCTCACTTTATAGCCCAGGCTGGTCTTGAAACCATGATGATCCTCCTACCTCAGCCTCCTGAGTGCTGGGATTACAGGCATGTACCACCACACCCAGCGGTAGTAGATATGGTTAAAAGCTTCCAGAAACCTCCATGGTACAGCTTGAATGTTGGGCTGCCTTGAAATTTACTCAGGCAGATGAATTAGTCCACTGCTCTTAATCTCAGTCTCTTGAAGTCACAGAATGCAGGCAGAATGTAGACAAATTTTCTGCCAAAATGTAATGCATTTGTCTTTTAGTTCAACTGTCAAAGGAATTCTTATTCCCAACTGAAACCTCCTGAGCCTGGCTTTTGCTATCTGCACTATTATCAACATTCTGCTCTTCTAAACTCTGACCAGAATCTTCCATCAAACTCAGCTTGTAGCATTTGGGCCTTTTCTAGTTCACATTTCCAAACTTCTGCTGTAAACCTCTTCCAAACCTCTTCCAAAGACTTCTGACCTACAGGGCCAGGTAAAGTCACAGTAATGACCAAAACCTGGCACCAAAACCTTTTAGTCACCTTCTCATCACTGAGACACAATACTCAACATTGGCAACTGAAGGGAGGTAAGGTTTATTTTGGCTCCTAGTTGCAGTCCATTGTCCACTGACCTATAGCAGAAACAGCATGGAGGAAGAGCCTGGGTAGAGGACAGCTTCTCACCCTATGGCAACCAGGGAGCAGAGAGTAGGGAAGAGCTTCCTCTTACCAAACCACACCTTGTACCAGTACATTCAGCCTTGATGAGTATAGCAAGCACCTTCATGATCCAGTTCCCTTCCAAAAGTTCCACCTCTGAACACACAAGGTTTTAGGGACATCCTAGATTTAACCCATAACTGATTCTGATTTTACTGCATGAAGGGAGTGCTTGGAGACAGACAGATTGTAAAAATCTCCCTCACATTATTCCAGTGTTCAATCAGGAAGAGAATCTCTGATATAAGTGAAATTTGAAATGAGAATTTTACTTAAAGAGTAAAATTTCACAATGCACTATATATTTATTATGGACACTGACATATCTGTATCTATATATCTGGTATACTGCCATAAATAACTCATAGAAATATGTGTTATTTGGTATAGACCCTTACAGCCAGAAGCAATCTGAGATAAGACACAAACTCAAACTGCATGCCCTGGGTATCCTAGTGGTGTTTGCCCTTCTCATCTGAAGTCCCACTAAAGTACCAGCTACAGAGCAGGCTGGGAGCAAATCTCTGCTGAATCATGTGAAAATGACCAGATGGCTTTATTTACTTCTGAAACTTAGATATCTAAGAATGTTTCCTCATTGGCTTGTCTAAAAAAAGTGGCATTTCCTAATATTTATCCATGTGACAGTGGGGGAAAAACACAAAAATTCTTTATTACACTGATTATTGTAATGTCACTCAAGATTTCAATAACTGGACAGGGGAACGTTTATTCTTTGTAACTAATGAATTCATGTTCTACATTCCCAGGTCCTAGTGGTCCCCCGGGAGTTCCTGGAAGCCCTGGTATGTCCATGTTTTGTGGAATACAAATAGAAATACTATTTACAAGAGTACGCTGCTCTCTATTAAGTTTGTAATATTTATTTAAGACCAATGTTCTTTTTTTTTTGTTCCTCTATTTTTTGAGACTGGGTCCCACTATGCAGTTCAGGCTGACCTTGAACTCACTTTGTAGCCCAGGTGGGTCAAGAATTCACAACAATCCTCCTGCTTCAGCTTCCTGAGTGTTGGGTTTACAGGAATGCACCACCACGCCTGGCCAATGTTCTATTAGTTGATCTAAATATAGTTCTAGCTTCTTGTTATCTTTGTGACTAATGGTGCAAAAGAAAGCAGAAGTTGACAAAAATTGATTCAGAAATGCTCTGTTTTACTTCTCAGTGGTTTTAACTAAGTCCAGGAGCCTTATTGTCAAGGAATTTTCATAGTAACTTTGGTATATGAGTTGGGACCTTGAAACCCAGAGGAGGAATAGAATAGGAAACAATAATGTTACAGTAATTAGTTTGGCAGAAAACAATAGTTTTCATTATGTATCATGAGTTACATAAGGATACCTAAATAATACTTTTTCTGTAAAGTTTTAAATTTTATTTTTTTTAAAGTTTTAAATTTTAATATGGGAGTCATTCAAATGTTTTCCTTTTGAGAAAGGGAGAATAGGATTAGAAATAGGTCTGCAAGGGACTATCTATTACACGTGTACCGCATTTTTTAAAAGAAAACAAAAAACAAGAAAAAGGAAAAATGACTTAATAAATCAGTATACTGGTTCCCTGCTCCTAATTATATTTTTCTTTGTATATATTAAATGATTTCATAATTTTTATTATTGATTAAAAATTAATCAATAATTCCTTGATCATTCCCAGATCGAGGAATGGTACATATACTATAGTAACACTGTAGAAATGCTAAATGGAAAAAAATCATGTGTACCTTCATATACATGGAAAAATGCACATCAAAGCGTGAACAGTAGGTATCGATTTAAACTGGAATGGGCAGAAAGACATTTTACAGGTCTGGCCAAAACTGAGAGCCCTTAGCAATGAACAGACCCCAATGAGTAAAAAATTTTAAGTTTGGAAACACGTGTCAGTGAGATGACTTGCCTTTAAGCTCAAATCATTAGAAGTGATCAGGTGTTACTCCTGCCAGTTTCTCCCCCCTTTGGTGGTGCTATATTTTAACTGGGTGGGGCAGCAACTCAAAGCTGCTCCCTGCTCCTATCCTCACACCTGATTTTGGTGAGATTTGTACCATCCCAGTCCTAACTTCTTTCCCAGAAGTTGCCTGCCTCCTCTGCCCCACCCCCCCTTTTAAAATTTTTAATTAAGAAAAAAATTTCTTTTGTCTTTAACATTGCAAAAGAAGACTTCATTTCCCTTTGTAATTACAACTATAAAGTAACTTCCCTAAACCCAAACTGCAGTGGAAAACTACATAAGGTAATTCTCAGGGAGTGGCAGTCTCGTTTCTGCTTAACTGAGCGGTAGTCAGTTTCGTTTTGCAGCCAGCGTGGTTAGGATGACGAGAACACAGAACCTGAGCTTGGCTAGGCTGGTGGTCGGTCGCCTTCTGCTGTCCACCATGCAAGCTGAGGGGGTCAACAGCGCTCCCCCAGAGCACTACTGTACCTTGTGGTTCATTAAGGAAAGCAGAAAATAATCACAGAGGGTAACTGTATCAACGCTGTATCCGCTCCAGTTACAAACAGCAAGAATTCCATACATGGTCCCTGGTGGGCTGACAAGAATAGATTGAAGTTTTTTTATATGCTGAAAAACCTGAGCAGTTAATTTAACCAATATTAGTGCACGACGTAGTAGCTTAGACAATTGTTGACCATCACGCAGACTATAAAACACCGCCAAGTATACTCCCACATTTTCTGTCCCATTTTGAAAAATGCTACTACTACAAAGTAAGTGATTGTAGGCGAGGGGACAGCAGCTGTTCAATTTTTGCTTTAATTTAGAAATTCTTCGGTGGGCATAGTGGGGCATGCCTGTAATCCCACCACTGGGGAGGCTGAGGCAGAAGGATCATCTTGAGTTTGAGGCCAGTCTTGGCGAGATAGTGAGGTGTTTTGTTTTGTTTTTTTTAATTTATATATGTTTTTGTTTTATGGGGAAAAGGTAAAACAAAAAAAAATTTTTTTTGGTCTTTTTGAGACAGAGTTTCACTACACAGTTCAGACTTGCCTTGAACTTGCAGCACCCCTCTTCCCTTAGCTCCCTGGGTGCTGGGGTTATGGGCGTGCACCCCCACGCCCAGCTCTGCTCCCTTTTATACCTATGACAATTGGCAGTAATTAAATCCAGCTACAACTTTTTGTGGCTTTCAATCAGGGCACTGACTCTAGTCTTTTAAGAAATGAACAAAATAGAATACATAGAATTTCTCACAAGTCTTTATCAATAAAAAGTCTCTAGTGTGCCCCAGACTGTGTTCCAATTCCTCATAATACAGCACTAAATCACACTGGAATGGAGTGTTCTGCACTTTGGCACACTGTGATCTAATTTCACAAAGCCCCAGGTGAAGGAACCAAGAACATTCACCTTTCATTTTGTTATGTATTTCTCAACTGTAAATAAGAATGTATCACTTTTTCAACTGAAAAATAGATACACATTCATCAGGAAAGAAGTTAAAATACCACAACTTGTTATTTTCTCCAAGGATCATCGAGGCCTGGCCTTAGAGGAGCCCCTGGATGGCCTGGCTTGAAAGGAAGCAAAGGGGGGCAAGGGACCCGAGGAGAGGGCTCAGTGGGGCCTCCCGGGTCCCCAGGCTGTCCTGGCTCACCAGGCCCTGCAGGGTCACCAGGACCTCCAGGACCTCCAGGTAAAGATATGCTGGGGGCGCCTCGGGTGTACTTTGTCCCAGCACAGGTATGTACAGATTAGGGATGGTAAATGCCACTCACTGCTTGTCATGGTCTATATGGTTGTTATGAGTAATCTTTCCAGTGTGTTTCATGTTAGTAAATATCTGTGAATGATATGGTGCCGTGATGACTGCCAATGCCCCCAAGTCTTCCCCTGAGTTCCTCACAGAGCAGAGTGGGAGGGAGGGCAGAAGAGGGGGAGAGAAGCAGGCCAGGACAGCTGGTTATCAAGCTGGCCTTGGCCCAGTCCAGCTGCTTGGTCAGCCCATCCAGTGTATCTCCCACGAAGCTGTCTCAGCACAGTCTGTCCCAGGGGAAGAAGAGGCAAGAATTTATCACCATCTCCTGCTTCCCACTGGTCAAGACTTGCCCCACAGGACGAGAGTAACCAACCTCCCCTCCCAGACACACAGGCACGTTTTCAGGCAGTGTGTGCATGGCGCCCCATGCCCTGGCATCAGAGGGAGGCCCCAGGACTGGAGACCGGAGGTGTGACACTGATATGAGATGAGATGCTGTCAGGTGAAGTGGGTCTGAGACCGCAGAGCTGTGTGGCCAGAAGGTCTGAAGTGCTCTGTGACTTATGCCAGCTCATAGGTACAATTAATCTTCATGATCATGTAGATCGAGGTTTTTTCTTTGCAGCAGTCAAGATCTAATCCAGAGCCTACGCATGAAGCTGCATCTCTGACCTTTTTTCACATTTTACTTTTGAGTGCTGAAACTGCCCGTACACTCTGTTCACTGCTGTGTTTTATACCTGTGTCCCCAGAAGGTTCTGTATTTCTTATTCCACCCTTCCGAAAGACTTCTTAGGAATCTTTTATATATGTTTCTTTAGAAAAAAGAGCCATTTATTATTCATAGAAAATGTGATTCTAAACTTAGAAAATCCAAAAGAAAAACATGAAAATTTCTTAATAATTTCTTTCAGTGCCTGATTATAGGGGAAAAAATTATTTTAGAACAAAATCAATTTAAGTCATTATCCCATTAGTAAAAAGGTATGTCCAGGGCCAGGGATATAGCTCAGCAGCATAAGCTACTGCCTGGCAGGCACAAGGTCCTGCATTCGATTGTCAGTACCCAAGAAAGAAAGAAAAGATATGTCCAGGTATGAACTTGTCGGGTTAGGTGGGAACCCATGTGAAAAACATAGCAAAACCAAACCAAACTAAAACTCTTCACTCTGTGTAGGGCTTGGAACAATTTCAAGTCCTTCTAGTCTCTCTCGGGATGTAGGTTTAGCGTCTTTGTGGAACAGATGACAAGACTGATGTGCAGAAGTATTGCAGCCAGCAAGCACCAAAGCTGAGCTCTGACCCCAGGACTGCAGGGGAGCAGCTCTGTGCCCCCAGGAACTCTCTGCCCAGAGGCTCTGGGGCCCAAGCTTCCCTTCCCTAAGCCACACCTGTCTGTCCTCATGTTCCAGCTTCCAATTCGGTTCCCACGAGGCTTCACCGACCCCACCTTCCACAGACCCCAAGCTTATCCCGACTGTAGGGGTGTCAGTTCCCCCTGCAGGAATCAAAGCCTTTCACCTTCAGAGACTGTGTCTTGTTCCCTGTTTGAAGCCCAGTGTGTACTATAAGACATGGGACAGTTTAGGTACTCAAATTATTTGTTGAATTAGGTATGAAATGACTCTGGAAATGTACTGAACGATACAAATATAAATGTACATTGGTAAATATAGTACCAACATACATATGTCTCTGCTAAGTGTAAAATCACCATCAAATTTTACTGCTTAACGATGGCTATCCAAGTATCTGGATGCAGAAAACAGCCGGGTGAAGTGGTACACACATGTAATCCCAGCATTTGGGAGGCTGAGGATTAAGAATTTGAGGCCAGCCTGGCTGACATACTGAGTTCCAAGGCAGCATGGACTACAGAGTAGGACCTTGTCTGGAAGAAAAAGGTGCAGAAAATTAGATCCTAAAATTGGCATTCCTTTCCTAGTCGAGCAAACCTAATCAATACATGCCATGTTCTGATAGAATGTTTCCACTGTTACCCTATTGCTCTGAAATTTAGGGCAGCTAGAGGTACTGCTTGTAAATGTTGTCTTCTCTCTATATCTGAAATGCCAGGCCAAACATTAGGTCACAGAGCACGTGATACCCATTTAGGAGAATGGTCTGTTTAACAGAACATCATAGTAGCAAATATATGTGAATGACTTTAAGAATGAAGCAATTAAGTGATGTGAATAAGCAGTGAGGAGCCGACATGATCTTGAGCTAGAATCCCTTTCCTGCTCTGTATGTACTGAGCACCTACAATATACCGGGAAAATACACAGTATCCAAGATAGAAGAATGATATTTCATCTTTTGCCTCAAGATGCTAACAGGGTGGTATTGGAATAATTGGAAGTACTAAGAGAACATAGGATGGTTATGTGACAAAAACATCATATAATTAGCTTTCAAAGAATAATCACACCTGTATCAAAATACACCACACACACACACACACACACACACACACACACA
>PVLD010009065.1:0-29759 GCA_004027595.1 Dinomys branickii | reverse complement strand
ATAATAAAATGCCTCTAAAATAATACCTACATGAAAGAATTTGCTAATTGGAAAAAGCACACCAAAAATGCCTTTGGTGTTATTCTTTTACAGGCGACATCGTCTTTCACAGTGGTCCACCTGGTGACCGTGGACTGCCAGGCCCACTAGGGTCTCCGGGAATCCCAGGAGTCAGTGGGCCCAAAGGTTGGTTCAGGGAGTAGTGTTCTATTAGACTAAGCCATCATTCTCATGAACTTTTCCCTGCTGAGTGATCCCAGAGAGTAGCCAGTTAGGAATGGCCTCTTTTCCAAAAGAATTAGCATGTGTCTACAGATCAGTGAGTCGCTTAGCGTACCATAAGGTATTGGATAGCCTACAAGTGAGGAGAGAAACCTTGAAATAGTCAGTGTGTTGTGCTAGATTCTTGCAATTTTCTCTGTCAGGAATGTGCAAAACTAATCAGAACAAAAACTAATCAAAAACTCAGAACAAAAACTAATCAGCTATATCTTTTTTTGTTATAAGGATAGTGTCCTAGATCGTTCTCACCATGTAAAAAAATTTTAGGCGTAACCAATGATTGGATTGGAAAATACTTGCTCTCGTGAGAACTCAGTGTGGTTTATAAGTAACACTCACATATTCTAATTGCAGGAGAACCAGGCCTTCTGTGTGTACAGTGCCCTGGCATCCCGGGGTCTCCAGGTCTCCCAGGATTGCCAGGGTTAGATGGTATCAAAGGAACCCCAGGTATGGACAATACACTCACAAGTTTGTGTTTTTGCAAGGATAGAGGAGTAAATCCCTTTGGAAATTTAAAAAATGGTCTTAAACTGCTAGATGTCCTGATAAAATATGTTGGAGGAAGAGACTTAAAAACATACTCTGTTGAAATAAAGTCAGTCCAAGTCATATAAAAGCTGGTAAAATGTATTACATTAACTGAGTATTGTAAACACAGATTCCTACCGGAAACCAGCAGGTAACTTCACTGAAGTAATCATGCTGAACATACACGGCCTTCCCAGTCCATTTCCTCATGTTCTCAATTTTTGTGGAGTCATGGGCATGCACAGTATTTCACCTTCTTCTTAAGGATACGAGTGCAATAAAAATTACAATCCCATCCTTGTGCTGGGGACAATATAGGGTGGTGACTGCAGTAAACAGCAGGAATTTTTAAGATGAACTTGAGTCACTTAGCTACAGCCTGTTGTACTGTCCAACATTTAGGCCCTATCTTAATAAATCCCACTTTTTTGTGAGAAGAAATAAACCAGGATGTTTATCTGAAGTCTCAAGATTTTAGAATCTAATATTATCCTAAACCGATTTTGAAGGGAAAAAAAAACTACATCGGCCAAATTTCAGTTGACCACATAAGCCCTGTCTCAGGCCTTTGCTTGGCAACCTCTCAACCAATCACAATGCTCCAACTCTACACGATCTATCTGACAAACTGCCCTTCCCTTGGCCCTAGGACTGGCCATGGGCAGAACTTGGAAGCAGACAGTCTCTCTCTGTGGGCTGAGGTCCTCTGTGCTTTCTCCTTGGCTGCCGTGGGGCTGTCCCGTGGGACCACACCCAGTCTGGATTCCTCCACCAGCGCCTTGGTCTTCAGACACCACTCAGTTCATTTATCACTTGCCAGGGAGAGTTCAGCGTTCAGGGTACTAGGCTCAGTATCTATGAGCCTCTGTTACTTATCTCTCACATCAGTCCCACAGTAGGTGCTGTCGTGAGTCCCATTCCACAGACAGGAAGCTGAGGCATAAGGTGATACAGTAGTAAGTGAGGGAGCTTGGAATCGAACGCAGACGTTCCCCTCCGGAGGCACGTTCTTGCCCTCTACCACTTGACTGCTGCACTGTCACCTGCCTCCTGAGACGCTGCCCTTTGAGGGGAGTTAACCCAAAGCACCCCCAGAGGTAGGATGGTCACATTCGCACTGGCTGCAGACTCGTGCATGGGCACAGGGTCTTTCTGGAGGCTGAGTCTCAGTCCAAACTAGGGTTGATGGTGTCGGCTGTGGGCAGCCAGGGAGGATGTGCACCTAGGCAGGGACCTCTGCCACCTTCAAGTCCCGCTCGCTTCTCCTTATAAAGGCCTCAGCTGGTCTGCAGTGGCCGCCACCACCTTGGCTCCCGGAGAGGAGCCTGTGAGGAGAAGGTGGGCAGACCGCTCCTCACACACTGTCTAAGCAGTCTCTGGGGGAAAGTGTTCTACTAAAATAAAAACGGAGGGAGAGAGAGAAAGGAGAAAAAGGAGGAAAGATTTGAAATATCTGTATATTCCTACGCTTGCCTTGGGGCTCACCTTGGGCTCGAGGTGCAAGGCTGGACTGACTGCATTTCTGTGTTCAGTTTCTACACATTTGACATGACAGGTAAGAATCGAAGAAGTTGCGCGAGCAGCACAATGTGTTGGATTGCTATAAAAATAAATCCGGGCTCAATATCTTGCAGAAAATAGAATACAGATAAACATTTGTTGACCCACTGACCTGAGAACCATCCAAGAGATCATTAAAAGAGTCATCTCTCCATAGATACTTAAATACCCATAATAAATACACAATTGCACAATCAGATGCAATCTGACAAGGAAGTCCAAAGCCTCAGAAAATTTTGTGCCCATTTGGCCCTGTAGTTAGACTTTAGGAATTTATTATAAAGGAAATAATTGTGTCAACTCAGAAAACTAAATATCCAGAGATATTTATCATAGCATTGTTTACAGTAGCTAAAAGTTGAAAAAAAAACAACTTAGTGTCTAAAAACACCAGTTAACTAAACAAATAGGGTTCATCCACACAATAGGCTATTATGTAGCTATTTAAAATGTAGCTATCTAAATGTAGCTATTTAAAATTAAGCTACACAAAATAATGTGTTAAAATCTAATTGTAAAAGAAAAGTTTGGCTTCTACCAAGTGATTCTATCATATTGGATTATCATTTCCAAGAACTATTAGTCAGTCCTTTTCTAAGCATCTGTATATGTTCTAAAATTTCAACTATGTTTCTAGAACTTAGAAAAAAGTTACATTATACAAAGTAGCAAATCTTACCTGAGTAGTTATTTTTTTTCTTGGTACTTTTTTATTTTAAGTTTAAGGGTGTAATTAAACCTATATTTTGTGATTGTTAAAAACTAAAAGTAAAATAAAATGAAGCTACAAATCTCTATTTATTGTGTATACTGATTCCAAAATAGTATATAATATTTTATATCATATGTATGTAAATATTTGAAGCATGGCAGGACATAAAAATGACTAATATACACACTAAAACTAAACAAACATTACCTTCTGAGGGTAGATTTTTGGGTAATTTTTTTTTTAAATAAAAGCACAAAAACATATTAACAAACAGACACAAATTAGCATAAAAAATAGTACAATCACAGCTGATCTACAGACAAGGTGATATGATCTCTATTTTGGGTCATTTTTATTCTCTTCTTTCTGTGTAATTTTCTTACTCCAAGCATATATTACTTTTAATACCTGAGAAAATAAGTGTGTGTACCTAAAATCCTAAAGACGAGAATGCCAGGAGCTAAGACCTAGGCACGCTTGTATTTTACGTTATCTTCTGGCAGTATTTACTCCCGTTGTCTGTTGTAGTGTGTGTTTTATGATAGGAATGGGCTTTTATTCCCCAATTTTCTTCATACACTACATCACTCTGGCCACTCAGAGTTGGTGTCCACAGTTGATGGTGCGTTGCTTTGCAGGAGGACAAGGCACGGCTGGCGTGAAAGGAAGCCCAGGGTCCCCCGGAAGTGCAGGTCTCCCAGGATTTCCAGTAAGAGTTCATGGTTCCAAAGTTCTAGTTTCATTTAAAAAGCTGAACACCCCGAAAATAAGGTGGCACCACACAGAAAGGATCACTTTGTGTGGCAAGCAATATGTGTTGTTGATTAAGTGGATGAACAAGGAATGAATTAATGAATTTATAAATCATTTTGAATGGTATCAAAGACAAAAAGCAGATGAGTTATTGTCCTTGGCTGCAGGTGAGAAGAGAGATTAACAGACATAGGGAATGACAGTAATGTGAGTTTTTTTTAACACTGATCATGGTTTTTGTTTTTTGTGGTACTGGGGATCGAACCCATGACCCTGCGCTTGCTAGGCAAGCGCTTATTCCACTGAGCTATATCCCCAGCCCCACACTGATCATGGTGATTGCAGCATAATTCTGTAAATTTACTACAAATCATTAAACTGTACTCTTACAAAAAAAAGTTTTAGGGCATGTAAATTATACCTCAATAAAATAAAGTTGTTAAAAATTAAAATACTGATCATTATAGTAAACCAAAACGTTATATATATATATATATATATATATATATACATACACATACATTAAATTATTGAGAGATGAATGTTAAAATTTGCCAGTAATCAACTATTAGAATGATGATTGTTGTGTCACACTGGATCTTATTGTTGTGTTATTGTATCATATTATACTGTTTAACTGAGTTCTTTCCCAGTTTTGGAGGTTAAAAACAAAGCAGAAATGAACAAAAAACTTGAAATGATATTTGTGAACCGAAGAAACTGTGTAAACACAATCCATGTTCATTGAAATTGAGCAGTCCTCAGTGACACTATTTTTAAGGCTGACACAGGAGGACTCTATCAAAGCACACCACAGACTCCTTTCTCTACCGCCCTAGGGATTCCCAGGTGCTCAGGGAGCTCCAGGACTTAAAGGACCGAAAGGTGAAACACCTCAGGCCCAGGGGCACGTGGGTACCCCAGGGGATCCTGGGCTGCGAGGGCCAACTGGGAGAAAGGGCCTGGATGGAACTCCTGGAACTCCAGGGCTGAAAGGATTACCCGGACCCCAAGGCACACTGGTTTGTATTTATCCGCTTTAACCAAGTTACTCTCCTTATAGATGAAGTGCTCTGAAGTTAACAGAGAAATTTCCTTCCAAAAGCTGGTTCATCTGCAGGTTGGCAGCAATTGCCCAAGCAAATATGTATAATATTTATATCAATTGAATTTATAAAGATGCTCAGAAAAAATAGGGGAAATTTTTAGTAAATATCTTGAGGCAATGTTCATTTTTCAAGTAAAAATAAATGTAGAAATGTGGACAAAGAATATTATACTCAAAGACAGTAAATGTTTTGCTACTTAAAATATGTCCATGTAAAAAGTAACAAAAATATTTTAGCTTATGCAAGTTCAATTCTTTTCACAGGATGAAATTTCTCATATGTTCAATTAAGAGTTAATGTCTACCACATCTATTTTTAAATGTTATGGAGTGAGAAGCTAAATACCTATCACAATGGGACTGTGGGAAGTTTGCCTCAATTATTTTGTGAAACAACAGTTTCTCCCAAGGTTAATCAGGTTTATCCAATAGAAAGGGTCTCACCTTGAACAGCTTGGGAGAAATTGGTAGGTAAATTAACAGACTCATTTACAGACCCTGTAATATTATAATATGAATGTGACTCTCCAGCACATATGAATATACAATTTGTGGTAAATAGCATTTCCTGGAGCATTTACAGGGTCAGGGTTTTTCAGCTCCTACTAGGGCAAACCCCAGGCTGTGGACTTCGTGATAGCCTTGCTTAAAGAAGGCCAATGTATAGATTTCTTCGGGTCATTAGTAGTATTCATATGGTTCTCCTACTTGCATCTCACTAAATTTCCTGCTTGAAATTCTGGTAAAGGTGCTCCAGAAATAAATAGGAGAAAGTCAAAGAGGTTATTTCTTGAGTCAGGCCCTGTTATTATACAAAAAAGGAAAGGTACCACTTAGCTGCCCAGTGATACTTCAGTCAGATTGGCTTGTGAAGGCCATGCCTGGCACGATGACTTTGATACTGTCAACCTCAACGTCCTTCAGTCAGATTGGCTTGTGAAGGCCATGCCTGGCACGATGACTTTGATACTGTCAACCTCAATGTCCTTGAAATGTAGAACTCACTTTCAAAGTTACAGGGTACGAATTTTTGAAAAATAGACATTTTATAGAAAAAAATTAATACAGGTAGAACACTGCCTTTGTAATAAAGATACCTGCTGAAAACTACAAACTAGGTAAATGAAGGCTTGCTGTGCTGGTTTTATTTTAGAAATGTACCAGCAGCATGAATGTCACCTCAAAAGCCATTTAAGCTGTTGATCAATTTGAACTTACTTTAACGGCTGTTATTATACTGGAGACATGTCCTGTAGGGCATCTTAAGTGGGACTCAACACAGTTGCAATTCATACGATATTGCTGAATTCTAATACTGCACAAAACAGCGGAAGCCTATAATGCTCTTATTTTAGTAACAAGTTCCATCTAATGCCAACTGCTTTTTAATTCAGAGCTTCTCAGTGACAGTCTAGCTGCTTTGCATATTGGCATGATATGAACCTGTAATGAGGAAACTGGAATGAAGCACCATGCAAACATATTCCTCTTGTCACAGGCCCTGAGTGGTGAGAAGGGAGATCAGGGCCCTCTGGGAGATCCTGGCCCCCCTGGCCCCCCGGGACCTGCAGGACCAGCTGGACCACCTGGCTATGGACCCCAGGGAGAGCCAGGTCCAAAGGGCCCCCAAGGAGTTCCTGGAGCCCTGGGACTGCCTGGAGAAGCCGGTTGGTTAGTTTTCTTTCCAGTCCTGTTTTCTATGGGTGGATGGCTGTCAGAGCTGATAAAGCTCCTTCAAGACTGAGGAATATATGTACATAAACTAGTTTCTAACAAGTAGGACATGTCAACTCATAGGCCTGGGGTAGGATATATAGAATATGCCAGAGAAAATCCACCTTTGCCTATTACTGAGCAATTCACCTAGGATTTCCTAGAGTAGGATATAGCTATACTTATATGAATATATGGGATGTTAGATCCTAAGGGTCAAGCAGAAGTCAATTACGATTCGCCAAGGGGAAACAACACTAAGAACTTAATCTAATCCTGACAGGCCTTTTCTCGGCCTCAAGGTCCCAATAATACTATGGCAGATGTGTTAATTTTGCTCTGTACCGCAGTAGGCATGTTATAACCAAAACGTTAAAATATCTAAAATAAAAGAAGGAAAGTTGTCTGGTAATAGTTTCAAAGTCCAGGCAACTTTTGGTATTCACAGGTACTGAACACAGTCCTGTATTTAGGAGAAATCACATCCTTAATATTTATGGCTGAGAATATGGCAGGAGATAAAATAGCACATTACTAAGAATTTTAGTCACATTACCATGGTCATTTGTTTACTTCTAAAGTCACTTTTTTATTTTTTTATTTTAAAGAGAATAATAAAACAAAAAAATGAAGACAAAAACAAAAACAACACACAGACAACAAAAATGATGCTTGACCTCAAAACAAAAATGATAAGAATTAACAATGGTTGCTACACTATAAAGTCACTTCAAAGGGCACAACCCAATAAATAAATTCATGGTGTCCAAATCATGTTAGTGTCCTTTGTAAAAATTTTTGAGTATATACCTCCATAGAATTCACATGTATGTTATAAAGTGAATACATTATTTCTGTCCATATGTATGTATAAAGCTTGTTTTATAATTATATAGTGTATAATACATGATTATATATACTATATTACATAAAATTATTTATTGTAATCTTATATAATATATAATGCATTATGATAAATAATAATATGATATAACATATAATATATAGGTATATTTATTAACTTTCTTTATGCCCAACTTTGGAGGCTGTTGTTCCAATCCAGGGATTACCAAACTAATCTCACAATCCAGTTCAGCCCAGTAACTGGATTGTATGGTCCATACATTAAGAGTAGTTTTAAATTTTGAAATAACTTTTTAATTTATGTATATTTTTGACACATTAAAATTTATGAAACCCAAATTGCAGCATCCATGTCTCAGTGTTACTGACTTACAGTCACTCACACTCATTCATGTATCATCTCTGGCCGCTTTCATGCCATGATGGCAGAACTGGACCCTTGTCACAAAGAGCAAGACCACAGTCGGACTTACTGTTTGGTCCTTTACAGAAAAGGTTTGTTGACACCTGTTCTAATCCATCATCCAACTCTCTTCTGTTCTCTCTAAATGTGAGTTTTATTTTCCCATCACAAAACCATATTTTGTCCTGTGAACATATGACTAGATGAACAAGACTAATCACTATGGTGTAGTGGCAGCCACTGTGGTCAGCACATTGTCTTGAGTCCTTATCTTCCAGATGGTTATCATTTTCTAGAGGACAGAAAAGTGAGATTAAGAAATGTGCCGAAACCCACATATCTTTATAAGCAGCAGTTGTAAGCTTCAAACCCAGATCAGTACATTAGAGCACACTTAACCGTTTTGTTCAATATACCATACTGTATTCCTCTGAAGACTAGTTACCCAAAATATAAATATCCTATCAGTATTCACCAACTTAATTTCATATTACGATTTTTTTGAATATGCTCTTATTCAATACACTGGCTTATTGGGCTATTAATTAAAACAAGGCTTGAACAATAGCAGATTCTTGTAATTACAATACTAATTGATTGAATGAGAATATTTTGTGGCTAGTCATCCCTAAGCTAGTTTTGAAGCTTGTGGAAACAGATTATTTTTATTTTACTTAGGATATGTTTATAAATTCCTTATGATTGTATTTCCTTCCCGTTACCTAAGAAAAGCTTCAATATGCACCCTAATCTTATGATCACAAATTTTCCTAAGGTCCTAAGGGAGAATCCAGCATTTCAACACCCATCCTAGGGCCCCCGGGACCTCCAGGGCTCCCTGGCCATGCTGGCCCCCAAGGTCCACCTGGTGAGTACCCCTTTTGCCAAGTTTGGTGCATGACATCAGATAGCACCCTAACTTTCCTGGAAAAATGCTATCAACATTATAAAGAAAAAGTACATTTATTGGCTCCAAAAGAAAACACAAGTAGGCAGGGAATTAGCTATTTTTCTTTGAATTTATCCAAATTATTCCTCTGGTGTTTCTGATATGAAAGTTTTAAAGGAGAACTGGCGCAATGAATAGGAATTCTTGAGCAGAACAATCTTCATGGATCTGGGTGGGGGAGCCAGCGGTGCTTACCAGTGGTTAATCAGAATATTTTCTACAGCACATTCCTTTGAAACTTAATTTCAGCTAGTGTGATCTAAAATTTAATTTTGCATGCACTGAGGAACACATACAGCGCAAGATCATTAGTATGCATTTTGGAGTTAATAGACTTTAAAAAATGCTTTGCAGCTCACAATGATTAGTCATTGGATACGTGTGAGTAGGCAGCATATACAGTTGCGATTATGTTAAAATTGTTTCTTAATTTCTACAGTGGCTGGGCTGACACAGACTTTAGACATTTTCTTTTAAAACAAGTGAAGAAAGTTTGCTGATTGTATGTATGTGTGTGTGTTTTTAAGGTATCCCTGGATCTATGGGAAAATGTGACTCTGGTCTTCCTGGACCTAAGGGTGAGCCTGGAATTCCCGGAATTGGATCTCCTGGGCCTCCTGGACTGAAGGGTAAATTTTTTTTTTTTTTTTTTGCCTTTTTGAGGCAGGGTCTTGCTATGCAGTTCAGTATGGCCTTGAGCACACTTTGTAGCTCAGGCTGGCCTCAAACTCACAAGGATCCTCCTGCCTCAGCCTCCCGAGTGCTAGGCGTGTGCCACCATTCCCAGGTTAAAGTATAAATTAAAAACTTTAAAAATGTAAGGTTCACTGTGGACATTTAGAAGTCATAACTATGTATGGTGAATAAAAGAGGAAATATCTACAAGAGATACATGTTTTCCAAGAGTCTTAAAATCTTACAACAATATTAGGTGAAAAGACAGAATTTATATTGACTTATATAATCTCTATCTCAATTACATTTTTTAATTCATAAAAAAAAAACTGAAAGGAAATTCACCAAAATGGTAGAAGTGATTTTCTTTTTTCAGTGTTGGGCATTGAATTGAGGGCCTATGAGTGCCAGGCAAGCCCTCTAGCACTGGGATACGTTCCCAGCCCCACAAAGGTGCTTCTTTTTGGGGGATTATTGGGGGTATAGCTGGTGGCAGAACATGTGCTTACTATGAGCTGAGACCTGGGTTCAGTCCCCAGCATATGTGTGCCCTTGTGGTTGTATGTGCACACACACACACACACACACACACACCCTAACTTTTATTACAAAAGCTTTTAAATTTGTTGAGAAAAGCTTCCTGGCATCCTGAGAGAGCACTCTACCTTAATCTGAGTCGTACTTGTATGGATATGTACATAAAAGGCCAATTACCAGGACATTGTCTGTAGAAATAGATGAAAGCGCTTTATTTTAATAGAAAGTAAAGCTGATTAAATGGCCAGCTAGCATCAGCGGTGTGAAGAAGTGCTGAATCACAGTCGTAGCCGCACTGAACAGTGCAAACCAGAAAGAGCGTTTTTTTAAAGGAGGGATTTGTTTTTCCCTAAATCTGTTAAGTGTATATATTGATTATAGAATGCAACTGATTTTTCTTTCGTGCCAGAAATTGGACTTAGGACCTCGCACTTGCCAGGCAGGCACTTGTGCCCCTGTGCTACATGCCCAGACCCCCCAAAAGAGCAATTTTTAAACACTGGGACCCCAACAGGATCAGACTTGGAACTGAATATATTTTAATTGTTCGTTTTTCAGTTCATTTTGTCCTCCTTCAAACTCTCACACAAACATCTCTCTGTGGCTGCCTTAGTGGATAAGAGGAAATAAGAAACACACTGCTCAGAATCTCTGGCTTTAGAATTTGGACTACCCAATGTTTATTGTTTGCTTGTTTTTCTCTGTAGGAGACCAAGGTTTTCCGGGAACAAAAGGCTCCCCAGGCTGTCCCGGGATAATGGGAGAGCCTGGATTACCTGGAGAGGCAGGCTTCCCAGGAGCCAAGGTCTGCAGAATTAAAGCTCCACTGATCTCGGGGAGGGAGAAGGGCACCCACAACTGGTGCATCACGGTCCCTGCTAGGTGGGGTACTCGGGGTGTAGATATTATCCGTGTACTCGTAGACGAAGACGAGAAATTTGTCTCAGTTCCTCTGGGCCACTTTCCCTTTTAGAAAGAAAAATAGGTGTTAGAAGGCAAGTTTGCATCTCTTTCTTCCTCAGTGGCTTCATGAACATTAGCACCTATAAAATGGAAGAACTTTAGAAAGAAGTGTGGATACCTAGGAGACTAGCCATCAAAAGTAAAGATACGTAGATTTTTTTATTTACAGAGAATCCCATAGTTTTCTCAAAAGGTGGAGGCTGCAAATCCTGAAGCATCATTAATCATAATTTTGTAGCAATGAGCACCTGGAGTTGAAAAGGGAATATGGATTGAGTGGGGTGATTGTGCAGAAGGACTCAGAGCATCCACAGCAGACAGGTTATTCCAAGTGACCCTGAGAGCAGCCAATACCAATGAGGACCTGCCAGCATCGTCTGGTAATGCTGACATTGTTTCTATGCTACAGGGAGAACCAGGACTGGCAAGACCTGGAGAACCAGGAACACCGGGTTTCCCAGGAGAAAGAGGCGATTTGGGGCAAAGTGGAGAAATTGGATTCCCTGGACTTCCAGGTCTTCCTGGAATCCCAGGAAAACAAGGGCTTGACGGACCTCGAGGTACAAAAAAATGTGTAGCATTCTCCATTGTGAGCCAGGCTACAGTGCAGCAACCTGAATGTGTAGGTGCTCACTGGATGAAAGAGTCTCCAAAACTCTTCTAGTTCAATGAATAGACTCTTGTGGACTAATTATTTTCCTAGTCAATATGACTGCTGTACGTTTCTTCTTCCTTATCTTCTTTCTTTTTTCCCCCCTCTATAAAAGACACATTAATGAAATGAAATTTAGGTTTGATTTGCTGGAGAAGAATGCCTTGGGTTTTGGTAACTAAACATAGTCTTAAATTCTCTTTTGCAGGAGATGCAGGGCAGCCTGGACCACCTGGAGTAAAGGGACCCCCAGGAATGTGCACAGAGGGACCCAAGGGAGCCCAAGGGCTTCCAGGCTTAAACGGCTTAAAAGGGCAACCAGGTAGGAGGACAGTGTCTGAGGCACAAGGTGGGCAGGTGATGAGGGCCTTTGGCTTTGCACTTTGCTGATGAACATGGAAACGGTCCAGCAACAAGCAAATCCTGAGTGCTGTTCAATAGGGTATGTTATTTCAGAAACCAAAACCTTGCTATTAAGGACTTACTGCACAGAGTGGTGTATACCACCCACGGAGGAGGAGACCTGAAGTCAATATTCTGAACTGGTCTGTATCTTTTATGTAAGAAAATGTGAAAACCAAAGACAAATCAAGTAGATAATTTACATATGTGTTTATATACATAAACTCCCAGACAATGTTAGACTTTTACTCCTCCCATAAATATACTGAGGTGGTTAATTTTTTACTATAAAATAGAGAAAATATATGCAAAGATACCAGGTTAGCAAGTTACAGACTAAAATATGTAGCTGATGACTTTCTAGGCAATATAAAAGAAAAAGCATGAAAATCTATTTTTTTTTTTTTTTTGCGGTACTGGGGATCGAACTCAGGACCCTGCGCTTGCTAGGCAAGCGTAAAGCATGAAAATCTAAATGATACAGGCTAGAGGTTATGGATCACACCAACTTTACTCTAGTTTTTTGGCTCTTCTCAACCAGACCTGGTGATGACTCTAAGAGAAATTCCTCAGAACTTAGTTAATGTTAGTGAGCTAACATACTGCTTATATGTTCACAAATAAATTTCTGGCAAGGATCTTCATTGTTATGGTGGCACCGTTGTTTGCACAAGCCTCGGTAGCTAATCTCCACGGGTGGCTCTGTGCGTCTTCTGTGGGTGAAGGACTGGGGTATAGTCATGGGGTGCAATTCTAGACGGTGCCTGCAGGACTGCTAGATAGACACCAATGCTACACTTTTGTCACTGTATGACTCATGGAAGGAGAAGGTTAGAGCTGGAAGGGATTTGAGTAATTTTACAGAGAAGGATGTTAAGTGCATGCATTTGTGCGTGCGCGCACACACACACACACACACACACACGTGTTTTACCCCAAATCACATAGCCAAATATTAAAAAGAAAACTGGCAGAAAAAGCATCTGTCTGTTAATTCATCCTCTTATTTATTCATAGGCAGAAGAGGAGAAACAGGGCCAAAGGGAGACCCAGGAGTTCCAGGTTTGGATAAGTCAGGGCTCCCTGGAGAACCTGGACCACCAGGAACGCCAGGTCAGCGAGGTGAGACGGGGCCACCTGGTCAAAAAGGATTTCCAGGAGCTCCAGGATTTTTAGGGGCACCAGGTACCTTTCTTTGTGCTTTTATTTTGCCTCTCATATTTTCTTCCACGTTTTTGCTTTAAGGTGGTTCTGTAAACTGTACATAGGCAGAAGCTTTTGACTCTGTGCTTTTGGGTTAGTTAGTGTTAAGTTTTTCCTTCAGGATTATTTATAAGAGATCAAGACCAAGCCAAGGGTGCAGGGAACTGCTGGTGGCAAAATGGTCATTATTTCATAATTACCCAGGATATGTCTGTTTCGTTGTCTAATCCTGTTTATATCTTACTATAACATACTTGACACTATTTTGTTGGGCTGTTAGCACTTATGTTCACAGGAGGCATTGGTCTGTAGTTTTCTTGTGATGTCTACGCCTAGTTTTGGTATCAGGTCAATGCCGGCCTCTCACAGTAATTTGGGATGTTCTTCCTGGCCTTGTATCTCCTGGAAGAGTTTGTGAACAGGTGCTATTCCTTAAACATTTAGTAGCTTTCAGCACTGAAGTTTTCTGGGTTTAGGGTTTCCTTGCTGGAAGTCTTTAAAATACCAGTTCAATCTGTTCACTTGTTACAGTTCTGTTCAGCTTTTCTATTTCTTCTTGAGTCAGATGTGATAATCTGCTTCTCCAGGAATTTGTTCATTTTGTCTAAATTACCTAATTTGTTACCCATAATATTTCTTTATAATGCTGTTGATTTCATAGTTACTTTTATAGTTCATATATTGGGGAAGAATATTCTAACCATTTGCTCATGGCATAAGAACCGCAATTTATCTCCTATACAGAGAGATAATTAACAAATTATTCTTTCATTCATATTGTTGGACTACTATCATATGCCAGTAATATGCCAGGTCAATAAAGACGGATTACTAGATAAAAGTAGGCAAGCAATATTAAACATTTTAAAACTAAGTTCAAGAGCGAGGAGTAGTGGCACATGCCTGTAATCCCAGCACTCAAGAGGCTGAAGCAGAAGGATCATTGTGAGTTCGAGACTTGGCTGCAAAGTGAGCTCAAGGCTAGCCTGAACTGCACAGGGAGATTCTGTCTCAAAACAACAACCAAAAAAAAAAAAAAAAAAAAAAAACTAAATTCAATTAGAGACAAGTGCTATGGAAAATCTTTTTTTTTTTGTACTGGGAATTGAATTTAGGGTGCTTGCCAGGCACACACTTGTGCTGCTGAGCTATATCCCTGGCCCAGAAAATCTAAAATAAAGGGATGAACAGAAAGCAATTGGTCAGAGCAGGATAGGATGGAATGCCCCCAAACTGCAATGAATTCTATTCTCAATCATAAATGTGATTTCCTATCAATGCCTGCCAAGTAGAACAATCTAAAAAGACCATTTGCTGGCCCATCTCCTAGATAAATATGGTTATCTTCTTATTTACATAAATCATTCCCTCAACTCCCCACTTGTAAGTACAGTTTATTTTATTTGATGGAATATTTTCTTTTTCTCAGCTGGTACAGTGTGTGCTTCTTTGTGTTCCTTTGTTTCCGCAGGTGAAAAAGGAATAGTTGGGATGATGGGCCACCCTGGAGCCACGGGCCTTCCTGGGCCTCCAGGAGACCCAGGCACGCAGGGGCAGAAGGGTAAGTTACAGCGTCCAGACACCAGGAGGTATGAACAGCACCCACTGACTTAGCAGCAAGATAAATTACATTTCATTCTTCGGCAGGGAAGTAGTTCTAGAACAACATATTCAGTCTTTCTGTTTTCTGTACTACTTTTTGCCATTTGAATGTGGTCCTGTTTTCTCCCTGTCAGGTATCTGTATGCGGCTGCTTGGTTAGGGAAACTTTCAAGGTCTCAGGACCGTTAACCTTTATTGTTGTTCTCTGAACTTTTGAATCCTCTGTGAAGTACTTAAAGAATTAAGAGACTGGTGTTGTTACTTCTGTCTGGTAGGTAGCCTTGGAATTCCAGGAATAAAGGGCACCCAAGGGCCCCCGGGAGCCAAAGGGGAACAAGGAGATAAAGGAAAGCCAGGGCCTTCTCAAATCGCCCACTTGAAGGGAGACAAAGGAGAACCAGGCCTCAAAGGTAAAGAATCTTTTATATTTACAAGCAGAACATTGGTGCTGAATCCAGCACTAAGAAATTACCAGGCAAATCCTTTCAGCTGACAAGAGGACAGTGAAGGCCTGATTCAGTTACCTGCCCGAGGCGCATGGCCGATTTGGGGCTGAGTGTGAGCGACTCCGAGCCTTATGTGCATTCCACAATAGTGTGTCGTCTCTTCGTTGTGGGGCTTTTTATTCCTAAGCTAGTTCTGTATTTTGATTTGCTACTTTTAAATTGTCTCTAGTAAATTGATAAACTATAAGCATCAAACTTGCCTCGCCCTGTACCCACGGGTAAAATGGAACTCTTAGAAAGTCCCACATGAAGAACTTCTTTGGTAGAAATAGGAACCTTCACCCCAGATTCTCTTGTATTATGTCAACCACCAGGATGGATTTTTCTGATTACATCTACAAACTTCTTATGCTCAGAATTCTTTGGAGGATAACAATACAAACAAAATATGTTTTAATGAAAATTCAACCCTTTAGGAACACTGTTAATGTTAGGTGTGGCTATTAGGCTAACATTCCAGTCAATTCAAATTATTTCCAGTTATTTGAATGCTTTTTGGAGGAGTTTTTGTTATATGAATAATATAACCAATATGAAACCAAATTTTGTCTTTTCTTTTTTTCCTTTGGTACTGGAAATCGAACTCATGACCTTGTGCTTGCCAGGTAGGCACTGTGCTGCTGAGCTATATCCCCAGCCCCAAAACCAAATTTTAAACTGGCCTTTCAGTTCTCTTGACCATTTCATAGTTAATCCCAAGTAGCTTTAGAAAAAAATGAATTGTTGGGTAAAAAATTACCTTTGGAAAGCGAATTTTTATAGCAGGGAAGAAATAAAAAGAAAAATATGTCTGTAGTTACAAACACGGATATCTGTAATGAATTTAAGAAGGGAAGTTATATTCAATAAATAATTGTATGCTTGGCTCATAGGATTTATAGTTCTAGAGAAGATCTGTTTAAAAAGGTCTGCATAGGGTACTGAAGAAAGACTGAATAACTATCTCCCAGAGTTAGGGAAGATTTTTCAGTAGTGCTATGTGGGCAGGTCTAAAAAGGCATCAGCTGCAAATAATTTGCCATTTGATAAAGTGAATAATCATTGGGAAAAAACTCAATTTATAGACAATATTCTTTTTGCATAAAGTGCAGTTATGGAATACAATCTTTTGGGGCATCTCTTGTTTAACTTCTTGCAAAATCATTGAGTTCTGTACAAACAGAAGATCTCTTCCATTTTTAGCAATGAAATAGAAAGGAAATTTCATTAAACTCTGCTGGAATTTATATAAGTCAAGATATGAAAAAAAAAAAAAACCACTGGCACACACTTCCAGTCTCCACAAACTGTCTGCATAGATACCACTTCACTAGACAATTTTACATGATTTCTGGAAACACTTTGAGAAAAATGTGAATAGCATATTTGTGTTTACATAAGCCAAAATTTGGCTGTCACAGGCTATGAGTACTAACTTATAACTATCAAATTTGCTTTGCAAAATATAGAGGAACACACATTATTTCTATATGCCTAACAAAAATTCTAACAATGTACTGACCCAGGGTGCAGTATAAGCCTAAGCTGTGTTTCTTTTAGCTTTGTGAATACATAACTGAGGAACACAGATTAGACAAACCAAAAAAAAAAAAAAAAAAGGAATATGCTATTCAAGATAATTTCAGTGTGACCCATCTTTAAAATTTCTACCATATATATTGAGGATACAAATTATTGTCTTTTCTTGCATATGCATGGGAAATGAAGGCATAGGTATGGCAAGGTAATGAATAACAAAGTGTGCAAGTTATTGTAGTACTGGGTTAAAGACATAAGTAGCATTTCAGTGTGCAGGTATTGTTTTAAACTTTGTAATTATTGACTCCTTTAATCTCACGATTACCTTAGGATGAGGTACTGTGTTAGCTGTTAACCCATTTGTAGCAGAGATGGGCCTCACAGGGATGTGGCTAATTTGAAAGGCCATTCTTGACCTCTTCTCAGTGCTCCAGCGACCCTGACAGTGAGTCCTAAGGAGATGAGGGAGGCAAAAAACACAGAAATGAGGATCTTCAGAGCCGCCTCCATGACACGGGATTTAAATCATGAGTGGAATTCAGATAAGGAAAGAAAACTCTTGGCTTAAAATCTTTCAAAGGCTGCCCTTGCTTGAAGAATTCAAACTCCTTAGACTGACATAGCAGTTTCTCCATCACTTGCCCTTCACCAATCTCCCCAGCCAGATGCTATTTGTGTTGTTGACAATTATTTTTGAATGTCTATGGATTAGGCATTTTATTATGTGCTGAACACAGAGGTACCAAAGCAGACATAATATCCTGGTCATGATAAAAACTTAAAATTTTATAGGGAAAAGAAATATTAATGGTCTGCAATATCTTGCATAAAGGTCAAGCAAATACCTTAGATTGTGCTGACCACATATGAATGGTCTCCATTGCATGGTCTTTGTTTTTGCTTTGTTTTGTTGTCTTAACTCTTTAACCATGTAAGAAACATCCTTGGCTTTCAAGCCATATCAACAACTAACCCAGATTTGACCTATAGGCCAATGAACGTTCTAAACAATATATATTCTTAGGCTGGAAAAAAGCAGGAGTGCCGAATAAAACAATCTAACCCCGTTGCTTACTATCCCTTTGCTTATGCTATTTTCTTGCTTAGATATCCTATTTAATTCCATGTCTTCTCTACCCAGTTAGTTTTCATTTGGTCTTCAAGACTGGGGGGCGGGGGAGAAAAGAAAAACACCAACCTCTTCCAGAAATTCTTTCCTGTAGCATTGTGTCCAACTTCATTACACAACTTATCTCACTGGGTGGCAATTGCTTGTTTGCTTGGCTGTCTCTCCAATTAAACACTAAAAACTTGGGAGAGAGACCATGGTTTAGTTATATGTCCAGTACTCAGCACAAGACCTGTCTATTAATTAGATACTCAATGCGTATGTGAAGGAATGAATAAGTATATACGCGAGTAAGGAACCCAGGGAAGTAGCTGGAGAAAAGACAGAAAGCCAAGCCAGAGAGAGACTGTACAAATGCTCCGGGCAGCTAAGGAAGTTTGCAATTTCCTCTGTAGAGAAAAGAGATTCAGAGAATATTAATGAGCAGGAAAATAAAATGATTGAAAACAGGTTTTTTTAGAGAAAGTGGAATGGGGAGTTCATGAGCTTTCCAGCCATTCAGAAATGACATCAAATCTCAGGATTGCTGCTGATTGACAGTATGACTCTAGCTAGGGCCTTCCACAGACTTAATACTTAATAAATAATAATTTTATCAAACAGGTTGAGAAGAAAAGTGTGTAGATGAGAATCGTGTAGTAGACAGTGTTCTGCCTTTACCGTGAGAAGTGAAGAGATAGTCAGGTCACCATAGTTTAAAATGTTCTAATGTGTAAATACGGTCATTGTGAGCACTCCTTGAGGACCAAATCATGTCAAATGTTGTGCTCACATTTCACGCACATTCTGTTATTTAATCTACCTTTATAAAGACACAAGTCCACAGCTGCCCATAGTCTTTTTGAGACAGAGTCTTACTGTGCAGTTCAGGCTGGCCTTGAGCTCACTTTGTAGCCCAGGCTGGCCTTGAAATCACAACGATCCTCCTGCCACAGCCTCCCAAGTGCTGGGATTACAGACATTTGCCACCACATTCAGCCCCATAGTCTTAATAAACAGGCTGACATAATATTCTTTCAATTTAATCTAGGATGTGTATATGTCTGACAAAATTCTAAACCTGTATTTTTAATATCTGGTTTTTAACTTTAGGACTTACAGGAAATCCAGGTGAGAAAGGAGACAGAGGCATCCCAGGGTTACCGGGTTTAAAGGGCCTTGAAGGACCACCTGGATCACCAGGACCACTAGGTATTGTGGATGCTCTAATAGCAACAGCATGTTTTAAGTTTTCTGAGATCTGAATGTAATAAATCTTATTTGTAGACTTCTTGAGTTGAATGAGTCCTGCTCTAATTGTGTTCTAGCAGAAATTCACTTCTAAATTAAACCAAAAGGAAGGTGTTTTGTCTTTGGAGTGTATTAATTTCAAAATATTAATCTGTGCATAGTTTCATTTATCAACTCAAGATTTTATTTTAAAATGACATGTATTGCAAATTATATTTTACCATAATATTACATACTCAAGATGAAATGAATGCTTTAGAAGTTTTCATACTTCTTGTCCTTTTTAAAACAAATTATTGAGTATACAAAGTGATTTTTTAATTTAATAAAGTGGTCCCTTATTCCCTAACCACCTCAGTAATAATACTACAAGACAATAATATGTCAGTAGGCCACTGGAAATACATTATTACGCAGCCACAGAAGCCCACCCTTTCCTGTTGCTGTTGATCCTAGGATGACTTTGATGTTTGAAGTCTAGGCCTGCAATGAGAATCTCACTTTCTCTAGACTTATGTGTACTGAGCCGCCAGTTTTCATCTGATCTGAAGGCAAAAGGACAGCTACCCAAGTACCTATGCCAGCTGGTCCTGCTCCTATGGATTCATTCATTCATGCAAGCAACAGATATTTATTGAGTACTACTGTGCCCAGGAAGTGTGCAGAGCATATGACTTGTTCACTCTGTTGGTTCTCAAGGGCCTAGAGGAGATCTGGGAAGCCCTGGGAGTCCTGGAGAACCAGGACCACGCGGCACGCCAGGAAGCATGGGCAACATGGGTGTGCCAGGTAATACATAAGGACCTGTTACAGGTCCACAAGCTAACAGGAGGTCACAGTTACAGATGTTGCTACTGTTTTGATTTTCCATTTAGTAGAAAGTTTATGTAAATCAACCAGATTTGCTTTTAGATAAAGGCCTTTATGTGCAACTAAAATGTTGATGAAAACCATATAAACATTCTCATTGTATAAAAAATCATCTATTATAACTTTCTGATGCATCTGAAATTCTGAAAACCCAATTTCTTGGAAGAAAGGTAGTTTATGCACAAATCTAAAGTAGAACCCTTCAAGATTCCAATGTTTACCCATCTTGCCTGATATTTTTCCTAATTTTAGGTTCTAAAGGAAAAAGGGGAACTTTAGGACTCCCTGGTCTACCTGGAAGACCAGGGCTCCCAGGCATTCATGGCCTCCAAGGAGATAAGGGAGAACCCGGCTATTTAAAAGACACACGGCCAGGACCTCCAGGACCAAAGGTATATAGGCCACTGAAAAATTTATGTTTTGGCAGTTGAATGTGGCCCTTAAAATATTAGTAAAGCTCTAGGGTCCATGTGGGCAGAAAAAATGAAAGTTTTACCATATTTCCAGGCAATCATTTGGATTAAAAAAAAATCCTATTTCCACAACTGAGGATGCCTACTATCACTTAGCTGTCAACTTTGGAGAGCCTATTTCAGCCACAAAGGGACTTCTCTGTTCCTGAAATTTAGCTGTGCTCCCGGAAGGGGCGGTACTTAGAGAACCACACAACCTGACAGGGCAAAGGGTTTTTCCCTTCTGACAAAAAGTGCCCAGGCTCCACCAAGAACTTATCTCACATAGACATATATTTTATAATCAAAACCACTTGTCTTATTAAGATACAATACAAAGGTATAAAATACCTGTAGAGCAACATTAAGAAGTAAATACCTGTAGAGCAACATTCTTTTTTTGTGTGTGGTACTGGGGATCGAACTCAGGACCCTGTGCTTGCTAGGCAAGCGCTTACTCCACTGAGCTATATCCCCAGCCCCTAGAGCAACATTCTAAGAGAACTACATTTATCTTTCTTATTTAGAACTCTAAGCATCTTCATTCCTGACACCTAATATTTTTATCTTGCCTCGGTGTTTTCCACGCTGTCTCTCTGGCACATTAGGGCTGGGTGTCAAAGTCCTCCATAGTGTGTCACATGAAGCACCCACCAAATGTTTCACTTGGGGCTTGGTTGCTCTTTTAAATTTTGCTTCCCTCCAATCTTCCCGTCCACAACAGTTATACTAAGAGCCAGAATCAGACTGGTACAGACTAATTAATAGTTTCTCACAGGCAGGTTTTTTAAAACAGAATTCCATGGACCTCCTCAAGGACTCTGTGGTATTCCACGAAACCCTCTAACCTTCTGGAATTGAGTGCCAAATGTATAGATGCAATTTTTTTTTAGGGGCAAACCTATATTTTTCATCAGAGATTTAAGAATATATGGCTCCAAAACATAAAAATTATGATTTAGGGAAGCTTCTCCCTTTCCTTTGAGCCAATAAAGTACCACTTTCTACTAAAATTTCCATATTTTCCAGTAGCAGATGCCACAACTAGGAAGAAGAATGTGAGACACTGCACACATACAAAATGATACCCTTCATTACTCAGAACACAGACAAGTTTTGGCCCCATTTCTATTTAAATTAAGTCCCGAAAAAACCAGGGAGAGACTTCTTCTATTGAGATATTTTCTCAGTGACAAATTCTATTTGACTTTATACACAGTTAATTACTGGTACCATTTAGATTTAGGATTTTCACATGTAACCACCAGAAGTTTTTAGAACTGTGCATTGAACACATAAAAAGTTTTATCATGACAGCAAGTCAAAGGAACAGAGTAGTATATCTTATCAGCTACAATGGAAATTTTATAAGTCATGTTGGAACCTATACATTCTGATTTATTATAAAACTGGAATATAGATTTAATCAATAACAAATCATTGAAAGGGTTTTTAGACATGATTGACATACATGTATTACATGCATAGTATTGGTAGGACATAATATTTCTTTGGTTTGTCTCTTATTACCAGTCAGTCATCACAGTTATTAGTTACATATTTGTGTGGTTATTTAATATCTTATCTTCCCACTGGTCTCTGACACCCTGTGAAGGCAGGAGGTGATATATCATTTGTGGGTAGATGTTGTCAGTGCACCCTGGTGAGGATCAGCTTCATGAGTAGGTAGCATGTGTTTTACAAAGGTCCAAAGTAAAAAAGTACCCTGGGCTTAGTTTAATGCTTTGCTGTTGCTGTCTTGGAATCTTTTAAATTTTTAAAAAGAGAGTTGCTTTTTCATTCTGCGTCAGGCCCACAAACCACGCAGCCAACTCATTCCCAGAACTATCCATGGCACCATCCCACAGCAGACACTTATATGTACTGATGAATGAATGAGTAAAGTTTGTACTTAATTTTAATCATGTATCCTGCTTATATGAGAATTTTTAAAGGCATTTGACTGAATTTAAGGGAGATCCAGGATTGCCAGGCGACGTGGGAAGGAAAGGAGAAAGAGGCCCACCTGGCCTACCTGGACAGCCAGGGCTTGCTGGACCTGAGGGGGTTCCTGGGAATCCTGGGAGTCCTGGCCACCCAGGTGAGCTTGGCTGTACAAGTCTGCAAGCTGGCAGCATTACCTGCAGTGTGGTTCTCACCTCCTGGAATCACCTTTGTAACCAGAAACTTGGTTGTTTTTATACTATAGTAGTTTTTACACAACTTTGAACTATAAATTCTAAAACAACAAGAAGCAATGAATGAACAATGAGGAGTCTAAGTTTTCTGTTGTGGGGATGACATCCAAAAACCTGCCCGTGTGAGGAAAACTTTGAAAATGCTACTCCACAAATTTGGCATACAGATGTGAAGTGGTACTCTCTGCCCAACCTTGTGACACCTGCGAGAGTCTGCTAGGGTTCCATAATAAATACCACAGACTGAATAGCTCAAGCAACCAAAATTTGTTTTTTCACAGTTTTAGAAACTAGAAGTCTGAGACCAAGGTGCTGGTTGGGTTGGGAACTCCTTTTTTTTTTTTTTCCCCGGTACTGGGGATCGAACTCAGGACCCTGCGCTTGCTAGGCAAGTGCTTATTCCACTGAGCTATATCCCCAGCCCTGGGTTGGGAACTCCTGATACTTGTGTTTGACGTTAAATGGTCATCTTCTCCTCACCCTCCCTCTATGTCTTCAGCTCATGCAGACACCACTCAGATTAGGACCCACCCTAGTGACTTCATTTTTACTTAATCTTTTACAATGTCATCTCCCAATATAGTGACATTCTTAGGTCCCGGGGCTTAGGACTTCCAGGTATGAACTTGGAAACAACACAGTTCAGCCCCTAGCACCGGCCTGAGTCTTATTTTCTTGCCTATCTCTGGGTCAAACACTGGTTTTCCTTCCTAGCTTACAAGCTGAGTTCAAATTTTTATTTTGTTTTATTAAAAACACCTACCAAGTATTGGGTTGTAGCTTCAGGTCTTAAAGACAGCTTTGAAGTATCCAAATGTTGAGTGGATGTGCAGTTAACTTGCAATCAAACCAGTACGCGGAAGAGGGAGTGGTTCATTGGTGTTCACCCACCATGGAAAATGATTCAGCACATCTCTGCTGTGGCTCCCTGGGGAAATAGCTGTCAAGCTAAGCCTGAGGTGACCTGTCTGTTGCAAAAGGGATTCCGTAGGACCAGCCTGAACAAAGTTAACTATGGGAACTGAGTGTTTCCCTGGCTGTTGGCATCATTCCCCCTTCGTTACTTCTTTTTCCTTCTCATAGGAAAGCCAGGTCCTCATGGTGATTTGGGGCTCAAAGGAATCAAAGGCATCCCAGGCACTCCAGGAATCAAAGGCCCTCCAGGTTCCATTTTTGTATTTCTAACCCCTTTTCCTGAGGGAAGCACATTTCCTCCTGAGATTTAAGTCTGTACGCTTATTGCTCTTATAGAAGGGACCTCCTGTCACTTTGTATCCAAACAGCAATTTGGGCAAGTGGGGCTAATATTGCTATTTATTTTAAATATCTGCCAACCTGAACACCCCAACACGGTCATCCTTGTGATAATAATCTGTGCATAGTTTTCACTCTGAGCTTAGTTTCATATAACTACAGTTTTGAAAGATTAGCATGTTTTATAAAATCCCCACATTTCCTCGACATCTGCATTAGGCCACGGGTAGGAAATAAGTCCTCTCCTTAAATACCCTGGCCTGGGCTTCGTTTCTGTTTCATTCAGGCTTCCTAGGATTCCCGGGGCCTTCGGGACCAGTGGGCATAAGAGGTGACCAAGGGCATGATGGGATTCCAGGCCCTCCCGGAGAAAAGGGAGAAACAGGTACAACTTGCTCAGTATTTTGAGCTACTGATTTTCATTTTAGGTAGAATCATTAGGAACAGTGTAAGCCTTAACTTCTTAAAAGGCTCTTCTCTGATAGAACTGGATTTTTAATATGTTCTTGATGTGTGCTAGATTTTGTTCATGTATATATAAATTAATAAAGTTAATCAAATATTAATATGTCTATATTATCTCTCTCAGGCTTGCTGGGGGTCCTTCCAGGCCCAAGAGGGGATCCTGGTATTCCAGGTGAGCAGTCCCCCCCCACCAACCTAAAGATACACATTTCTAGGGGCAGAAATCCAGTTTGATTTCTAGGGGCATAATCCAGCATTATGTAGAAAACAAACTTAACCTAATAAATGAAAGAAGTTCCAATAGGAGTGTAACCTGTTAAGATGTGTTCTTTGGTGCCTAATGGACTTTGACATGAAAATTTGGCCTGGCACTTGTCATTTATGGAGTACATGTTGCCCAAGCAAGAACTTGTGGGTGCCAATGGCCCCATGACTCAATACCCTTTCCAGCCAGAACAATTTGTTTAGCACTTGTCTTTTTGATAATCATCATGCCTCTTGGAAACAAATAATAAAGGGTGCCAAAGTACCACTGCATAGTTTCAGTGTTCTATGAAAAATGTGTAATCATTACTATCACAATAAAGGGAATGAATTGGAAACTATAATCCAATTTTGGAGTTTCCTTCTATAGAAGTCTTTGAAAATAAAAAGAACTATTGTGTATTTGCCTCGTAGCTGTTGTTAGCATGATTTCAAGGTATCACTCCCTAAAAGGGTGCAGTGGGACCGCTGCCTTCCCCACTAGCATCCCTCCATACTGTCGGGATGTCCGGGAGGAGCATTAGTTACTGTGGCCTCTTAGATTTGATGTCAACCCCACACTGAGTTTGTGACTCATGCCACTGTTTATCAGGGGCTACCCAGTAGCTCTCCCAACTTCTCAGACATGGTGAATTACTGAACATGCTGCTCAAAGTATAGACACAATTTTCATTTGACAGACTGTAGGTCTGCTTTCTCATTCCAGTGTTTTACAAGATCAGTAGTTTCTGTTTTGTTGTGTTTTTGGGTGGTACTAGAGATTGAACCCAGGGCCTTAACAGTGAGCTACATCTTCAACCCTTTTTAATTTTTTTTGGGGGGGGGCGGAAAGGGACTCAAGCTGGGTGTGGTGGAGCACACCTGTAATCCCAGCACTTGGGAGGCTGAGGCAGGAGGACTGACATGAGTTTGAGGCCAGCCTGAATTATACAGCACAACTCTGTCTCAAAAAAAAGAAAAGAAAAGGAGACTCATTAAATTGCTTATATTTACATAACATTTTAAAATTATACTTTTGTTTTGGGGAGATTTATTGTTTTCTTGTCTTTGTTTGTTGTTGTTTAACATGCTAGAGATTGAATCCTCACACATGCTTTCCTAGCCTGACGCATCCTTGCCTAGCCTTACACATGCTAGGCAAGTGCTCTACCATTAAGCTTCTTTCCCAGCAATTTTGGTCATTTCCTAAATTTCGAAACCATGTCTCACTGAATTGCCCCAGTAGCCAAACTCTTCATCCTTCTATCCCACGCTTCTGAGTAGCCGAGATTACAGGTTTCCTGTCACTGTGTTATGTCGCTTGGTCCTTAAAGAATGGAGGGAAAACAGGTATTACTTTCACTTTTAAAATAAAACAACTGAGACGTGTAACAGTGAAATGACTGAGCTGGTGTGGTGGCACATGCCTATAACCCCACACTCTGGCAGGCTGAAGCTAGAGGGTCACAAGTTAGCTTAGGCCCAGCCTGAGAAAATTAGCGACTTGTTAAGGCCCTATCTCCTAATGAAAATATTTAAAAGGGTTTGGGGATGTAGCTCAGTGCAAAGTCCCTGGGTTTGACCCCTCAGTACTGTAAAAAAATAAAAAGACTTTGCCAGATCCAGTGGTGAGTCAGAGGAAGAATGATGAGTGTATATTTCATTTAGCAGTTTCTTTAAAAAAAACCTTTCAAGCACATGCATTGTTACAGTTAACTACTAGGGGCTGGGGATATAGCTCAGTGGAATAAGCGCTTGCCTAGCAAGCGCAGGGTCCTGAGTTTGATCCCCAGTACCGCAAAAAAAAAAAAAAAAAAAAAAACTACGAACTAATGCCAGCAATAGGAGCATGAAGGGAACTTACAGAGCCTTCCTCTCTGCAGGTGCCAAAGGAGACAGGGGACCCCCTGGCTGGCCTGGCCTCCCTGGCCGGAAGGGAACCATGGGAGAATTTGGGCCTCCAGGACCCACGGGCATAGCAGGACTCCCAGGGCCACCAGGTCTGCCTGGGGTAGTCATCCTTGGCCAGAAAGGAAACCGTGGCCCACCAGGCTCAAGAGGAATTCCAGGTGGAGGGTTTACTTTGACATCACAAGTTTTTATCCTTCTCGTGTTACCTTGCTGCTTTTCCTTGGCCTCTGGTCTTCCCTCTGCTTCCCGTATCTCCTGTTCACTCCTGGTGTGCAGTTAGGCTGCTGGTGTCGAGGCAGAGTGGCCCATCTGAAAGATTTAGTGATGCTGAAATGAAAGAGACCTACACTGATTTAGCCTGTTCAGTGCACGAGGCCCCGGGTCTCCGCACAGACCCTCCCCTAACCAGCAGTCCTCAGGGGGAGCAGTTCCTCCGGGGCAGGTCCTTCCTGGGCGTTGCCTTGTTCTGTCTTCAACATGGTTCCCCACGCACAGCGAGCGAAAGGGTGTCTGCAGCGATAGTGGGTGTAGGGTTTGCGCTTCATTTAAAATGAACCTCTGATACAACCTTCAAGATCCCTTGCTGGCAACACTGACAGGTTCTTTGTGAATTCAGGTGAGCCAGGTCCTCCTGGACCTCCAGGGAGGCATGCAAAAGGCATAAAAGGTGACAAAGGATTTAGAGGCCAGCCTGGCCCAGAAGGTCCACGTGGAATGGTAGGAGACGCAGGGCCCCCAGGACTGCTGGTGAGTGTGGAAAAGTGTCTTAACTTACTGTTAATACAATCTTGATTTATTATAGAGTCACTATTACTCATGTTCATAATGGATGCAAGGCTTCACTCTTGTGAATCAGTTGTCAGGATCAGATGCACCAGAGGCAGTGCTAGTTACCATTTGTGGTACACCTGTGCAGCTTATCTCAGGGCAGACGGAGCCCACAGGTTCAAAAAAAATCAAAGAATCTTAAAAGAGTTGGAAAGATTTAGCCTCTAAGATGCCTTTCAAACTCTGGTCTGTGTGGGACTCAGCCCTACACCATTCCTAACCCTTGCTTATTTAGCTAAACAATTCTAGAGCAGAAGAAAACAGGTTAGAATTACTCCAAAGGGTTGGGGCCAGGGATGTAGCTCGGTGGCACAAGCACCTGCTTGGGAAGTACAAGGTCCTCAGTTTGATTCTTGGTACCACAATTAAAAAAAAAATAGTGGTGACACTCAAAAGGACTTCACCCCTCCCCCTGTTAATATGCTCCAAAATTATTGTGCTATCTTATGTGCATCTATATTTTTTTCCCACAACATACTTTCCCATCTTTGTGAATAGCTGCTATACCTTCCAATTATTTTCTACAGGGAGGCGTACCTTTTGATTCAATTCAACTATTCCTCAACCTTGCTTGCTTCTGTTCTGAATATACCCTATTTCACCAATATCTCCCTTTAAAATGCACCACCTGAGAGAAACACCCTCCAGCATGAGAACTCAGTACCCAGTGAATGTCTAAAATCAGCGTAAGTCTCACTGTGCTGAACATCATCATTTTAGGAATCCAGAATTCTACTCAGGTCATTCATCTGCCTTGTTATTTCATGGCTATAAAAATTGAATGTGTCGTCTGTTTAGCTCATGAGCCTTTTCCTCATGAGCTGCTATGCAATTCGTCCATGTTTTTTCTTGTCTACCTTTGTGAGGTTGATATTTGCTTGTGACAGAACACTTATGTTCACCTTCTGATAGTACTACTGGGTTCATTTAGGCCCTTGCTCCCTAAGATCTCTCAGTTCAGTCTCCTTCAAGACTACACCACATTCCCCAACCTTCCCTTCGTAGTGATAATTTGTAGACATCAAACTCAGAGAGAGAGAGAGAGAGATGTTAAGCTGATAGATGTGGTTCAGCAATCACTGTCTGTCTGTTCTGTACCTATGGATAGAAAAATTAAAATGCAAAGTCCTTTGCCTTGAAGGGACCTATAGTAAGGGGCAAAAGAGAGACACAGAGATGGGCCATTTTCACACTATGTGCTAAGAGGAGCAACAGTAGGCTGAGGGACACAGAAGAGGGTGTTTAATCCCTTCTGTGCAGGGAAAGTCCCCAAGAAAGGTTCTCTTGGCCTGAGTCTTAAAGGTACTTATTCAAACAACAAGAAAAGTAGAAATGGGGGCTGTGAGGAAAGGCACTTTCAGAGGAAAACAATGACTAGAAAGAGGATCACACAACACACAACTCCTGATGATGGGAAACTACGGTGGGGAGGAGGAGGTGTGAGGAGGAGCCTAGGGGTCCACGCGTGGGTTAGTTAGGGAGGTCTAGTTCATTTGTTGATTCAAGAAACATTTATGAAGCATCTCCCTGTATCCAGAGTTCTCTCTACAAGTTGCCATTAGTACCTTAGAGAACAGCCCATTGATCTGGTCACTCATAAGCTTCAAATCCATCTTGGTTGCTCTATGTAGCAGCCATTCTGGCCACAAAGACATGATAGGAGGATCCGCTTTTACAGTTCGCATGAAAACACAGAACCCCTGTGATGTAATGCTGGTCACCTCCTCCACTGCCTTCCTCTGATGAATACAGAGAGGTACTTTGGCAGAACTATTGTTACAAATCAGGTTAGGCTCACTTGCTATTTGGTTTTTAGAATCTACCTTTTAAAAACATTTTTAAATGAAACATTCATCCATCTCTAGTCTGCCAATGCCTCTGGTGATCTCATGTTGCTTTGAAAGTTGCATCACTGATCACAACATCACATCTGAAGTTCTTCCAGGGATGGGAGAAGGTAGAAAGCCTAGTTTGTAAACACAGTCTCACTTCAGTTTCCTGGACCATTCAGACTCATAAGTTCCTACATGTGCAGTGTAAGAATTCTGCAGAGAGTGGTGGTACACACTTGTAACCCCAGGACTCAAGGGGTTGCAGCAGGAGGATTGAGCCACTGTCCCCAAAACAAGGGAGAAGTAAGGAGAGGAAGAGAGAGAGAGAGAGAGAGAGGGAGAGGGAGAGGGAGAGGGAGAGGGAGAGGGAGAAAGAAAGAAAGAAAGAAAGAAAGAAAGAAAGAAAGAAAGAAA